>WEKX01002716.1:106579-119086 GCA_013390025.1 Pitta sordida | reverse complement strand
GTAGGATGGCAACAGGTCAGGTTAGGTAACAGGTTTGACTAGATTAGATTAGGTAACGGGTGATAGGTGATAGGTTGGACTTGATGATCTCTATGGTCTTTTCCAACCTTACTGATTCTGTGATTCTGTGATTCTGTATCATTGCACAGTCAAAAAGGGGCATTGTGCCATCACAAGTCCTTCCATGCTCACTCTTTATGCTGGCTAAAAAATAGCATCATTCAATTTTTTAAACCTTACAATTAAGATGTGACAAAAGCAACCTATATCCTCTGATAGGATTCTATGCCTTTTCTTTTCTGAAGTAAAGCCAAAGAGACACACAGCACTGCTTTTAGTACCAAAATAATGCTTTCATGCTTATTAATTTCATCATTTAGTTCAAGCTTGACAATTCCATGGAGATAACCTCCTTCCCTTCAAACCTGCTCCTTCTAGTTGCCTAGCGTCTCCCTGAAGTTTCTTCCTCAGCTCTAAGGAGTGAATTTTTTCTCCTAGTTTTCTACCTCACAAGAGCTGTTAGAACCCAAAGGGCTAAAAACCTATTTCCATGTCTTTCCAGAAGTAGTGTTCTCCCTGGTCTATGACTGCCACAGAAGCATGCACACGCTCTTGAATAAAAGAGCATTTCATTCCCTGAGTCACAAAACTTCCCTGAACTCAATCATTCTTTCTGAAAGCTATTCTGTATCCTTCTGTCTTCTGACCCTACATACAGTTTTATTTTCATATACCAATTGTATTTGGATATGTAGGTTTTCAAGTTCTATTTTTATGAAGGATGTTATGATTCATGGTCCACAGACCATGAACAATTCACACTGTATTCAGAGCCTCATTGTTCCATAGGAAACAATGGGTTGGATTGCCTTGTCCTGAGTATTATTGCCTAAGTTTATATTATTTTAATGAAAAGATATCAAAACTCCTTGTAAGAAAAAATGCTGTTGGAGGATTGTTATTTGTCTTCTAATGCTTGAAACTGAAAAGGAGATATCATCCATACTATGGAAATAGAGAACCCCTGTTTTGTGCAATTGGATGCATTATCACAGAATCACAGAATATTCTGAGTTGGAAGGCACTCACAAGGAGTATACATAGTAACCTCCAAAAGCAAACACTGAAAGAGACTGTCAAACTCTGCATACAACAAGAAAAGATCTTGCAATTTCTTTGAACAAACAATGTACCAAAATCTTTCTGTTTTTTTGAAGCTACAGGTCAGTGGACAAGGTCCTTATGCAGTGGATGTGTAAATAGATTCGAGAGCAAGGCAAGTTAAAGCCCAGAAAGGTTTCCCAAGATGCATCTCCATCCTGAGGGCAGTATTGATGTAAGCACAGGCTGAATAGCCTTACAAAGCCTCCTGGAGTACAGAGTTCCTTCCTCTGTCACTCATTACAAAGGAAGAACACAGGAAACTTCTTCACTTGCAGCCTCCCACTTTCTTCCTTTGTGTACTGGCAAATTCAGATATTCAAACTGAAACCCCTCATATATGTCAAATGAGCTTTCCAGAGCTAATGCAATGTTTTTCCAGTCTATTTCATTTTTCAAATTGAGCATTTTATCACTCTATTTTTTGATATTAAATTATAAACCCACAAAGAAATGCAGTGGAGTTAAAAGCAGAAATAATTCACAATGTGCATTAACAGACAGAATCTGGATAAAAACAGATTGATTCTCAAACAACTTATTAACATATTTTTGAGCCAGTTTATGAAACATTTACTTTCTCTGATAAGAACTTATTGATGTGATTAGAATTTCATGCACATCTGAAAACCAGGTCCTGAACAAACTTGTTCTTCATCGTATTTACTTTGGAATACACATACTTGCAAAATCAGGGGATTTATAATTCATTCTCCTTTATCTGAGCATGCCAAATTAGGGACATATTTTGACAACTGTGATGGCTTTTATTTCATATCATTAATATTCCTAATACAGTCACTGTAATTTCTTGCAGACTACAGTATCAAATTCATCAACTTAATTTTGAACCTTCCCAGAACGAATCCATGAAATTCAACTTCTATAGACCTTTTTTTTTCTTATTAGATTACACCAATTTGAAAAACACATGAAAGCAGTGGCAATGGGAAATGGAAATATTCCAGAATTAAAATGAATATCCACAGTTCACGATATCTACACCGCTGTAGATACTTCATACATTTTTTTTCATTTTTTTAAGATCACATTATCCAAAAAGATGCAGATACTGAGTTAGACTTTTATGTGATACAAATAGACATAGCACAATTACATACTTGTGTTAGAGTAACAAGCATACTCATATGGACTGAGGGGACAACTGAATAAGTAAATGTGTATATACAACCAAACTTTTCACATATTGTAGGTTTTTTGCTCCTCTGGCAGTGAGGGGGTTAACAGCTCAGGTCTTGCCTGGGCCTTAGTTGCTGCCAGTGATTCAAGGTTATAGAGACAGGCATGACTCTGTGAATAAACATATTTGGGAGAGAAGAAATAAAAACTTGGTAGCAAGATGTAGAGTGCTGGGTCAGGGCCTGTATGGAGAAGCTGAAAGCCATGGAGGGCATGAAGGCTTCCCCAGGCCTACTAGAGAAGGGGTAGGAAGAATTCCAGGCATCCCGCTGCTGTTTGTGGAAAGGAACATGGTGCAAACCTATGGAAGAGAGAGAGAGGAGCCAGTGATGCAGAATCCACTGAAGCCACGACCAAAGATGANGGTGTGGGTGAATCTCTGGCATCCAGCCAGGGTAAAACCATGAGACATATGTAATACTAAGAGAATAAAATCGTTTAATAGAACACAGAAAAGAGAAAAAAATCTGGGAGGAAAATGTAAAAATATAAAAATTAGAGCAATTTGTTGTCAATAATTATACAAGCAGTACTTACTTCTTTCTTCAAGCTTTTTTCTTCTTCTGTAGGTGTGTTCTTTTATCAGCAAATTCTGTAAGTTTCACAAGCCTGGAAGCTGCTATAAACCAATGTTGCCATAACAAAAAAACCCTAGCGAGTAACACAGAAGAATTCCAAAATATTTCTTCCTACCTTCAAACAGACAGTACACCACCACTGAAATGTAGCTGCTTACAGAAAAGGAACCTGGCAACTTTTCATTAATATCTGAAAATATACGTACAATGGTTTAGAATGGGTGTCGTGGGTGTCAATATTGTTGGAGATATTTTTCCATATGTACCTGCTTTGATTTTTTTTTTCCCTTGTTCTTCCTGGGGGTGAATTCAGGAAGCCATTTTTTTTCATAGGAGGTGCGTGTTGCATTCGTCCCTGCCCACCCAGGTCATGAAGTGAAAGAAGGTGTTGGCAGGTGCCATCGGGCTCCGTGGTCCTGGCAGGGCAGAGACAGCCATGGAAGGGAGCCCTGTGCGGCGATCGGCACCTGGGCTCTCTGTGCCATTTCCCGGCGTTTATGGGCTGGTGGCTCTGCCAGTGGCTGCAGACAAGCAGGAATGGTGACAGCCCAGCAACTGAATGCAGCGCAGCAGCACTTTAGGGTGTGTGCGGTGGTCCTACCACTCCCAGCACATGGCTCTGTGCACATGCCAGTGGCTCCGCTGGAGCCAGAACACATGGCCATGGCTGGGGGCAGCCATGTTGCTGATAACCTCTTCTGTCTCTCGCTGGAAGTTGTTGCAAACTCTTTCGTGTTTCTGACCATGACAGCTCTACTCAGCTGCTGATTGCTGGAAGAAGGAGAGCAGAAGCAGAGCTTTAATATATATATATAAACAGTGAGCCCACACATATCCATGTTCCACATATTTGTGGTTTCAATTAATTGTGGATTATTTTTCTGCAGGTTGTGTATCCACATGCGTGCACTGATGCCATGATTTCATACCGTGAACTCACTCAATCCATGAGTATGTAATGAGCTCATGAGTATGTAATTTGGCCCCACCCAGGAGCCACCGAGGGTGGTGACGGGAGGGACCCAGGAGCCGCACACTGTACAACCTGGCCCAGCCAGGATGTGTTTAATGTAAACGTGTTTTTGCGTGGCTGGAATTGTTCTCCATAGGGCTGCAAGACAGGGCTGCCATTGTCTGTGTCTGGGTGTGAGAGAGGGAGTGGGAAGCACCTTCCCCCCATCCCCAGGACCGGTGAGCAGGGGGCTGGCTGTGCCATAGTGAAACAGGGTGGGTGGAAGCCCACTGGGACCATACCACCAAGCTGAGCTGAGGTGGGCAGAAGAAGCCTGACCATGCTGCCAAGCTGAGCTGAGTCCACCACCCCCATTCCCCACAGTTTACAAGCATTGTCCATTTTCACAATTTAAGGGGAAGGGAAGTGTTGCTGGGCGAGCCGCACGGAAACAACAGGGCCACAGTGCCGCTTCTGGGCCGGGGGGTGGCAGCAGTGGCACACTAGCCACTGCTTCTGGGACAGTGAGGGACGATACCAAGCTGTGCACCTCCCCTGGGACTAAGCTCAGGCTGGCACAGACCCTGACAGCGATTTGTCAGGGCCGCCGCGCTGGATGGAGGTGGAGTGTAGGGTGGCAGGGCAGTGATCGGTGGGGCGGCATACATCTTGCCCAGCTGCCTCCCTTTAGATCTGCTGACTTTAACAAGTCAGTAAATGCTCATATTTAAGTGCTGACTGAAGCAAGATGACACCATGTGCAACTCCTGTCACATCCTGAGAAACCCTCCATCCAACTCTTGCTCAGCTGGTGGAATCTTACTTAAGGTATTGAACTATACAAGGAACTGAAATGCTGAATTTAATTTCCTGTTGTGCAAAGAGTACATTATCCAGAAAAAAAATCATAATTCTTAATCTACACTAGTTTAGGGCAGAACTTCCACTCTGTATTCAGAATATATTTTTTTCAAGATAACCTCATACAAACTTAGTGTTATTGGGAGCAAATCCCTGTAGCTTACTGGGTTTATTAACAGAAATAAGACAGGTATGATAGACAGAACCCTCTGAAACAATTAATATATATGGAAATAAAATAAATAAATAAAAATATAATAAATCAGAAGGAAGTCTAAAAGGCACCTCTCTGGACACTGTTGTCTGAATCAGTGTGACTTATGAATCAGCTCTGAAAAATACAGAGATTTCCAATTATTAGTCAGTCATTTCATGTTTCTCAGTGAAAGTAAAAATATGTCCTTAGTTTTACCCTATGTAGGAAATAAAATTGAAATTGTTTGAGAAATTGTTTTTCATGATGGTCTTCAAGGGCATAACATAGCTCAGAGAAAACCCACAAGAACTGACCATGAATTAGAAAATAGACACACAGTGGGAAACCAAGGATATTCAGATACAACAGCTTTTTGAAGAGAAATAGATGCCTCTGGCTCATGATTACTTTGACGGTTCACTTCATAATTTTAATGGTGTGAAGGATGGACTCCAGGTACCCAAATTTTCTCAGTAGTTAATGGAGGAAGACCTACAACAGCCTCTTATTCTTTATACAACCCTGTTTTAGATGTCTAAGTCTGATCTAATGAACTGTGTACATCTTTTCACATGCTAGAAAATGAGGCTATATAATGCATTTGTTAAAAGCCAAATTTTTAGAGAACAGAGATTGGAAAAGGGTGGTGGAGTTCCATAGTTCATGTTTGAAGATGAAAATCCTTGGTTGTCATTTCACCTGATGTGGCAAAATTTACTGGCCTATGCTAATAAAGTTATTGCAAAACTGGAAATACACTGAAGTGGATTAAGTATGTTAACAATTGGAGAGATTCCCAGAGCTCATGGTGAATTTCCTATGACCTGGAGAATCCTGTACAATTTTTTTTCAGAAAGTCATGATGTATTTCAGATGGAAGCTATAGATCAGTTTACAGCTAGTATTTGGTTCAAGGGTAGAATTATGGGAGTCTATAGATATATTGTGTGCTAAGTCACCCAAGATGGGTCACAGTATCATACAACTGGTCAGGCTTGAAGGGCCACAGCGGGTCATTTGGTACAAACTCTCTGGTCAAGCAGAGCACGTTGCACAGGACTGGATCCAGATGGTGCTCAAATACTGTCTCTGGTGAGGGAGACTCCAAAATTTCTCTGGGCAATCTGTTCCAGTGTACTGTCACCTGCACAGTAGAATAGTTCTTCCTCAAGTTCAAGCGACACTTCATGTGCATTAGTTTCTGCCTCTTGCCTCTTGTCCTGTTGCTTGGCACAACCCAGAAGAGCCTGACTGCATCCTCTTGACACCCTTCCTTCAGATACTTATAGGCACTGTTGAGGTGCCCCCTCAGTCATCTCTTCTCGAGGCTGAATAGGCCTAGTTCTCTCAGCCTTTCCTCATAAGAGAGATGTTCCCATCCTCTGATCATCTTTGTGGTCCTCCACTGCACCCACTTCAGGAATTCCACATCTCTCTTGTACTGAGGAGCTCAGGACCGGACACAGAACTCCAGATGTGCCTCACTAGGGCTGAGTAGAGGGACAGGATCACCTCCCTCAATTTACTACCCATACTCCTTCTAATGCAGCCCAAGATACCATTGGCTGCCTTGGCCACAAGGGCACACTGCTGGCTCATGGACAACTTGTTGTCCACCAGGACCACCTGACCCTTCTCCACAGAACTTATTTACAGTAGGTCAGCCCCCAGACTATACTGGTCCCTGGGATTATTCCTCCCGAGATGCAGGACCCTGAGTTTTCCACTGTTGAACTTTAGGAGATTCTTCACTGCCCATCTCTCCAACCTGTCCTGGTCCTTCTGAAAGGCTGCACAGCACTCTGGGGCATTGGTCACTTTTCCCATCTTTGTGTCATCAATGAACCTGCCCTTCATCCAAGTCATTGATGAGTAAGTTAAAAAATACTGGGCCCAGTATTGAACCTTGGGGGACACAACTAGTGACAGGCCTCCAACTACACCCTATGGCGTAGATTACAATGCTTACAACCCTCTGGGATCTGCCATTCAGACAGTTCTCAGCCCACTTCACTGTCCACTCATCTAGTTCACACTTCATGAGTTTGTCTATGAGAATGTTGTGAGAGACAGTGTCAAAATGGCTGCTGAAATCAAGGTAATCTATATCCACTGCTCTCTCTTCATCTGTCCAAGTAGTTGTTTCATCATAGAAAGAAAACAGATTGATTAAGCATGTTTACCTTTAGTGAATCCACGCTAACTGCTCCTGCTCACCTTCTTGTCATCCATGTGGATAGATACGGCGTTAGAATGAAGCACTCCATCACCTTTCCACGTACTGACGTGAGGCTGACTGGCCAGTAATTCCCTGGGTTTTCCTTTTGGCCCTTTTTGAAGAAAATCATGGCATTTACTTTCTTTCAGTCCTCACGTACCTCTCTTCCATCATTCATAGATGATTATGAGCAGGCTTTCTATTACATGGTGTTCATCATTTCTCTTTGCATTCATGGATGCATCCCATCAAAGCCTATATGCTTGCAGATATCAAGTTTGCATAGGTGTTCCCTGACCCAATACTCCTTGACCATAGCTCCTGGGTCAGATATTCCCAAGGGCTGGTGTTGTCAACGAAGATCAATGCAATGAAGGCACTCAGTAGTCTGCCTTCTCTGCATCCTCTGTTACCAGGGTCTTCCCCCTCATTTAGTAATGGGCCTGCATTTTCCTTAGTTTTCCTTTTGTTATTGACATATTTCAAAAAGCTCTCCTAAAGTCCATGGCTGTAGTTTTCCTTGCTGCCCTGCTTCCTTCTCATCCAACACTGAACTACACAATCTCACGGTCCTTGCAACCAAGGCTGTCTGCAACCTTCACAACCCTCCAACAAGGCTTTCTCTGTTATTATGAGGTCGAGCAGCACACTATCCCTTATGTGTTCCCTGACTACCTGTGAGAGGAATTTATTACCCTGTAGTTTTTGTGGTTTGCTGTGTTACTTCTCCTGTAGATATCAAGGTAGTTAAAGTTTCCCAAAAGAACCAGTGTATCTGACTTCGTGGCTACTCAAGCCATGGAAGCTGCCTGTGGAAGGTCTCATCCTCTTCCTCCTCCTGATCTGTGAGCCTGTAGCAAACACCCAAGACAGTGTCACCATGACAACAGGGTCAACATGACCATTTGGGAAAATCATTAGTTACAGTAATCATTTTTATAGAAATAGTAATACAGGTAGTCTGAAGCTACATATTTTGAAAGAATTTTTCTCATATTTACCAAAGTCTGAAGACTACAGAGGTGCAGACTGAAGAGTTAGGTCGATGTTCCTCCTCTCATGATACCAGAATTCATCCAGTTTGAAAGCTGTCACTTTTTATGCAGAGCTGTCCCTGCTGTTCCCCTTCCCAGCAACAGACAAACCTCACCTAAAATACCAAGGCATAGATAGTCCTGAAATCTGCATCCCTTGCACCTGCAATAAGTCAGCAAGCAGGGGAGGAAATTCTGAGCAATGACTGCAGGGGCACTTTTTAAAGGGAGGGAAAAATATTCTGTTTGGATTTATTTATCAAAATTTGCTTTGTAGCTGAGGTGGCAAAAGTAAACACGCTTATATACATAGGCAAGTCTTTAGTTAATTCGGGAATTTGCAGCATTTGTCTTTATCAGAAATATAACATTTTGTTTCTAACAGTTTCTTAGTGTCAGTCAAGTGGAAAAATTTTGAATTAACAAGTACCTCACTACCCCATGTGCAACCATCTCAGGATGCCCCTTTTGAGCATTTGGACTCCAATACAGATGTTTTATGTAGTTGTTAGAAATTTTTTTATTGATCCTTACTCTGCATCCTCAGTGGATTTAAAATGTGTCTTTGTAGAATTCCTTCCTTTTTCTCTCTCTTAAACTTACATGTCCATTTTACTGCAGCATTATTTTTGAATGCTGCTGGCCTTGGACAGCTACAATTTCATTGCAGACTTTGAAATCTCTAAGAAAATATCTCGAAAAGTGATTTTGGGTTTATAGTTCATGAGTTGGACTAGATGATCCTTGTGGGTCCCTTCCAACTCATAATATTCTGTGATTCCGTGTGTGTGTGATTCCTTTTAAGAACAAGCTTTATTTAAGAAGCAGTAGTACAATTGCAAACAGCTATGTTACCTCTCCTTTCTGCAGCAGAATGCTGAAAGGTGTGGAGTTGGCAAATATTGCATGACTCAGCCTGATACCTCTGTCTCACTCCCAAATAACAATAGGGTGACCTTAAGTAAACGCCATTAGAGAACAATCAGGCAGAACAATAGAAAGGAAAGAAGGTGATGAAAAAATAGAAAATCCTTTGAAACAGGGAGCACGTTTCCTGCCCCTCTTCCAGCTAAATTTTGTATGTCTAGGGGTCTGCGTAAGTAGTGGACTGCTAAGGACTGGCAGTTTCCTTCTCCCCGCAAAACAAATATGGAATATTTTTTTTTAAATCCACACGTTAGTAGATTTTTAAGTGAACTTCTCAGAATTAATCATGTACTGGAAGGCCCAAAGACAGTTTCAATTCAAAGTCTGAATGCAGTTCAGACAAAACCTGTCTGTTACTACAGTCAAATTCAGGTTTTGATAATTTCTCACTTGTTTTGGTAGTAGTGAGGGAAAGAACTGATACTGACGAGGTCAGAGAAACAAGATGATCTCTCAAAACTTTTCTGTTATCTAGCCAGGTCCTGTAAAAGACAGTTGGATTTACATCTATTCTGCCTTCAGCACTTGCCCTCTCACCATTCCCCAGGACAGTCTCTAGCACCAAAAGATCCTGCCCAGGAGATGGAGCCAATCCCACTGCTCAAACACATAGTCTTACAGGGTTTGCAAATTATGTCTTACAGGGCGACTGAGGAACTACAGTTTTTCTGGCTAAACACTGTGTGGTTTTGACAGTGAGCACAGGGTCAAATAATGTGAGAACCATACAATTCTCAACTTCCCATTCATATCCCTGAATGAGGAAGAGTAAAAAGCAGCAGTGAAGATGCTATTACAGTTCATATTTCATTATATTATGATATAATTTATTATTATGTTGTTATACTACATTTTAATTTTTAATATTTATGTATTATTATTATAATATATATGACAATGCGTTGTCTTTTTCCGGCCTGCAGCATGAAGCTGTTGAAATGGTACCTGTTGGATTTGAAACCAAAATATATTTAATTTTAGTCCCAATATTATTAATGTAAATTATCACATTTACTATTTCAAATATTAAAGGAGATTGTGGCTGATATTGATGAATGATTTTTCTCAAGGCGTGCTGGTCTTTAAACAAAGGATCTTATTCAAACTTTGATGAAGATTGCATCTTCTGATCATGTTAACAGCATTTAAAATTCACGCTTGTTTCAAGGGAAGAAGCATTACATGGTTGTGTAGCTTTTTGAAGCTGGAAAGGATCATTAGGTATAATAATGTCCACAAATATTTAATCAGCAATCACCACATTGATGCCAACTTCTCCTTGACTAAAGCATGTCCTGTCAGAAAGGTCTTCACTCTTGATGAAGACGGTGTAGCTTCCCCAGCTTTTTTAGAGATAATTTCCTCCATTCAGCATAGTCCTTTTAAAATAGACACACAGGAATCTTTCTAACCAAACTATCAGAAGGAGTTAAGAGAGGAAAAATTAAAGAAAGAAAATGTGGTATAAATGCATGGGAAAAATATAAACACCACAGCAATAACTGTTCCAAACAGCTGTTTGGAGGCAATTAAAATAAAAGTCCAAAAATCCAACAAAATGTATTCATTTTTCATAATTCCTGAAGATGACTTATTAAAAATGACATTATTTCTGATGAACAACTAAATATAAAGTAGATGCAAGCCTTAAGGCCTACTTAATCAGCTCAGAAGGTAACAAGGCTTTGCTTTGCACTAGGATTTGACTGAGGCATTAAAACAAAAGGCAGTATCAGTTTAGCTCTCCAGGTGAAAATCTGCTAGTTCCTTTACAACTTTAAATCATCAGTCTGACTAAAATATGACTCTGAGAGAAAGATATTCTCATCTTATGTAAGGTTATGTGAGTTAATGTGATTTCTTAACTTATGTTTTTGTGTATCCTCTATTTACAGAGTAAGCAATAAGAAACACTCAGTTGTTGCTTTCAAACATATGACAAGGCAAGCAGAGAGAGCACGTTTGTGAGCATGATAACTGACTTGCAAACTTGTAGTGATGTGGAAAATTCCAAAGGCTAATAATTAGATTAATTAGTAGTGTAGATTAATTCCTTTATTTCATCTTAAATTACCTTTGTAAAATGTAAAATGGGATCTACTCTTCCCTTAATAGGAAGCAGCTGTTCATTAAACAAGTCCATAGAAAAGCACATTCAAAATATTGTTCCAAGATACAAAGTAATTTCATTTTAGACCCCACCAAGGAATACAATGTTATTTTTCTTTAAAGATGAGGGAATTAATATATCTCAAGGATCATGATAAAAATACAGGCATATACACACACAGATGTACAGACATGTAGGCTATGGAGATAACTCAGGCCATTGCAGAAAGCAACACAACTGAGCAACACTGGGTACCAATAGCCAACCAATAGTGATGTCAGAGATAGTGGAGGGTATAGGTGCTCACTTTAGGTTGTATTTAGCCTTGCAGGCCTCAGTCTTATCACTCATATTAGTACGTTTCACTTCCCCTGTCATTTATATGGTATTATGCAAATTTAAGAAAGTAAATTCAACTTCAATTAAAAATCATGAGGGTCTAGACCTGAGTCACTTTTCACTGGAATTCGTTGTTGCAGTTAAGAGCATTAATGTTAACAGCTCCAGGTCTTAACTCTCTTTTGAATTCTTGTTTTCACAATGCAGAAGGCTTCCTTTCTCTAGGAAATTTCCATTTCTCCTTGTCAAACATTCAATAGATACACAGAAGATAACCCCAAAGAAATTCTCTACAGCTCAATTTTTAGCTCTCAAATGTAAGATGTGTCTATCATTCACTGACATTTACTCTACTCCACAGTACACAAAGGTGTAACTTTAACTACAAAAGCAGCTGTACTGAGTGCAAAGGAGAAACTCAGATGCATAACAGTAGTGTATGCCTATGTGATTGGTATTTCTACTGTAACAACTGAAGCCTTGTAAAAATCTTAAATATAGGGATAATTACAGTTATACCTCCTCCATCACCAGGAAAGGGACAGGCCAAAGGCATCGCGAAACATTAATCTCGCGAAGAACTGCAGGTCGTTAATATGCATGCAGGCCACGCCCATTGCTCCACCCCCGGACCTCCGGAGCTCTGCGGACAATTTTCTGCTCCTTCCCCTTGTCTCTCTCGGCACAAGCGAGCAAAGGGAACCGTTTCTGAGCAGCTGCTGTGACCGTGTGTTTGCTCCCAGCCCCAACCCCGCGCCGCTGCTCCCACCCCCAGCCCAGCCCGGCCCAGCCCCACTGGTCACGCTGTCCCGCGTGCGCTCACGCTGCCACCGCGGCGGGAAAAGCATGTCTGAGCTCTGGTCAGCATTCTTAGAGCCTGGAAAAATCTTTACTTTGCAACATTGAGACACCCCATGCGCTTATGGTGGGG
>WEKX01002716.1:74623-106565 GCA_013390025.1 Pitta sordida | reverse complement strand
CACGGAGACACACAGGACCGGCTCAGGAGGCAGGCACGGTTTGGCAGGACTGTAAACTCGAGGCTGTGCCGGAGAAACCCCGAACCATCCCTCCGACCCCTTCCCGGGAAGCCTTGCCCAGGGCGGGCCCGTCCTGCCTCACAGGGAGAGTCGGCCCCCCCCCTTGGCAAAGCAGAAGGAGGGCGCATGCGCTGGGTATCAAGTATCGCAGATCCCCAGAGCCGGACTGCGACAAAATTGCTTCGCAAATGGGCGAGGTCGTGAAGGAGAAGTCGCGATACAGAGAGGATAGAGGATTCACTGTACCATGTGAAAAGGCTTTCAGAGGGTATGATTTCAGAGCAGATTTTCAGAAATATTACTCTACTAAATTCAGGAGAAAACAACTTTGTATTGCCTTCAAAATTACAAATCTAAAACAAAAATTAAATTACTAAATAAAAATTATAGCCTCAGATTTAAATCAAAATCTGTGATTTCATGTAAAAAGAGGCATATATAAGTCTGTCCAAAACCTAAAAATATGTCTTGTGCAAAGATCGGTTAGAAGTGAAGTTACGAAGTAGTTGTGAACCAAGTGAAAACAAGCATTTCATCTCTTCTTTGGAGACCATAAATTAGACATCAGATATGAGTTGCACCTTTCTAAAAGTTTTGAATTCTTTCAGGTAATTGGTTCTGAAATACTCAAACAGAGTTTCAAAACAAATTACAAAAGCACATTAACAGTGGTTACACAACACTATAGCTTCATTATGGCCTATGAAGTATTTTTCCAAACACCCATTTAGATGTAAATCCAGACTTTGTATGCTTGAGTGCATTGATGTTCAGGCAATTGGGGTCATTATACCTACCATTTCATATGGGTCAATGAACTCTGTGACTACTGCATATACCATCAGTGAGGTGTGGTGAGAATATTAAGTTTTATGACAACAAATAAACAAGAAATTTGCATAAGAGGAAATTATTTATTCAGGAAGTATTAATGTTTCTGTGAAAAAGTATGGATCATATTGTTCCAGATAAAAATCTGGTATTAGAAATTCATCCTACACCTCAGAAAAGTTTATTTTACTTGTAGTATTGAAAAAGGTCTAACTTTTGACTTGGAAATTATTTATTATCAACATATAATATCAACATATCAACATACTATCGACTATCAACAGCCAAAGAGAGCTCAAAGGGCAAACACAGCTGTGTTTCCCTCAAAGGGAAACACAGTTTAGTCAGCACTTTGCGGTTTTTAATGAAATCACAGAATCACAGAATATTCTGAGTTGGAAGGGACCCACGAGGATCATCTAGTCCAACTCCCAAGTGAATGCCCATACAGCGATTGAACCCACAGCCTTGGTGACATGCGTACCACGTTCCATCAATCTGATCCAATCTCAGGGCCATGTCATTACAAATATTTTTTTTTTTTAATAAGCAACTCTCCATTTCATCATCCTAGTATCTAAACCACATCAATCCAGTCTTTTCTTAAACACCTCCAGGGATGGCGACTCCACCACCTCCCTGGCCAGACCGTTCCACTGAGAGATCACTCTCTCTGTGAAAAAGCTCTTCCTAACATCCAGTCTAAACCTCCACTGGTGCATCTTAAGACCATGTCCTCTTGTTCTGCTACTGACAGTCTGAGAGAAGAGATTTACATCCACTCGACTACAACCTCCCGTCACATAGTTGTAAACAGCAATGAGGTCACCTCTTGAACACTGTCAATGGCAGTTATTGATATAATGGAGGGAGGGAAGGTATTGCATACAGTAATTATTTAGAGACTAACTCGTTAACTTATTTGGTTAAATTCAGTATCCTTTCCATTTCAACATCATCTACTTGAGCCAGGCACTTCTGCACCTTTTTCCCTACTGTGCCGATTAAGTGTAGCTCTCAAGTTGGTGTGCATGTTACTAATTTGATCCTTAGTTTAGTATTCCGTCTCCCTACCATGGATAATGGTAGGGATTGACATGGTGGAAAGCACTGTTTCCAAATAGCTAGTCCTAATTTTACTGATTTATGGGGTGATTCATTTTGATAAGTAAGCCTCCTAAGTGTCTCCCCTCCCACATTTACTGTTCACTTATCAATGAATAAGTAAATAGGAATAATACGTGGGAATGGGATCATAGCTACCATTGTGTCTACTACTTCACCTGAGCATATTGTCATACTACTTCTACACTAGTTCATGTGAGAAAAAATTAGACAAAAGGTGGGGAGGAGCTATAATGATTATAACAATTTCCTGATATAACACCATTGCATGAAATGGACTAGAGATTCATTTAGATATTAGACAAGTTAGATTTATATGTAACGTTAGTGGTGGTACAAACACTAGATAATGATTGTTGAGAATTTCTACCTGTTCTTGTAAGGAGGCAATCAATCTTAGTACAGTGAAAACTTTTTGAGATACTTCAAGTGATACAGAAATTCATTTGAGACCTCCAAATGATTTCTTTAGTAACATAATATTACCTGGTTGACATGTAAGTAGATAAAGAGGCAGTAAAGGGGAGCAAGAGAAAGAGTAGTCGATAGTCTAGTTGGGAGGGAGGAAATGGGTGGAAAATCTGGATAAGTAGGAAGAGCCGTAGCTCTAATGACAAAAAATTTGATGTAGTAAACAACAGAGAACAAAATCTCTCATAAAGGCAGTCATAGCCAAATTTATATTCAAAATTATGGACATCAGTAAAAATAATTAGTAAAAATATTAGGTAAGATATGTTGGGCTTTTTTCACTTTGATTCTTGGACTGGGTGTTGACATTTAAATAGAGCACTGGATAAGAATCATAGGAAGCAAAGTAAGATTAGACATTGTTGGTGCAGAGACAGCAGAGGAAATAACTTGGGACACGGTTATACAAACGGCTCATCAGGTAGCAATTTATAAAGAAACATGAGTAAGTCTGGAGGCGAGGACAACAGGATCTTTGTCATACCCTTGTTGAACTTGCTGAAAACATTAACTTTTGAGATTTACAAAAACATTTAAATTTTCTTAGAAATCAATGAGTCCTGCAGATTTTAGTGATTTCCTGGTGGATATTGTTAGAATTATATCTGATTTCAGCTTCCACTCAGGAAGTGAGTCCTCTACCTAACTAATGCTTTTAGCCCTCTGAGAGGGCTTTTGCTTCCTCTTCATAGTGCAAGAGACCTTCATCTCTGATTTGCTGCTGACGCTCACTCACCACCATATTTCTCAGTGATGCTTGATGAAGCATTCTTTGCAGTGTTGTGAATTGAGATCAACAACCTTCTAAGAAAATGCAATGATTATTAATAGATGTGTGGATGTTTATCGACAATTGTGCCAAAACAGTTTCAGGCTGGCATTTCATTTCAGAAAGATTACTTGATTCCATGTGCCTGGAGTGCTTATTTCTGTTGTCTTCAGCCTCTATGCAAGCACCTGAGTAACATTAAACCAGAATTATTACATCATCAAGTATTAAATGGCTCTTCATTTTGTGCTCCCGGACCACCAAAACTAGAAGTCATTTGTTAAGAGGGTCAAAAACTGTTTCTCATTCACCAGGGTCTTAAAAGAAGCACACCATGGAGTTCTTCCCTTCTTTTTCCAATACCTACCTGTGAAATTGTTACAGCAGTATGCCCTTATTGCAAAACCGACCACTTCTATATCTTGATCTAAGCTGAATCAATTAATTAGCTGATCTGACAACAACAGAGAAGTAGGTAATCAAGTCTGTAGGTGATGCTTCTGGCCAGATACAATTTTCAAGGAAACTGTGTTTCTTTACTTTTCTGCTGACAATGGCCTACTCAAATGTAGCTAGAAACTTTTGTGTTGTTTTGTCATGGATTATGCTGAAGCAGAGACCAATCAGCATGTTACAGAGAGTGATTATAAAGAAGATTTCCCAATCACAGACTAACTATACATTGTTAATGTTAACATGGTGTCTCATTCTGACCTTGGTTATTCTATAAATGTGACTCATTGTCCCACACAGAAAGAGCAATAAGAATAGTTCCAGTTTCAAATAGAGACTGCAGGTTCACAGGTTATTCTGAGTTGGAAGGGACCCACAGGATCACCTAGTCCAACTCCCAAGTGAACACCCACCCAGGGATCAGGCCCACAAGGGTGGAAACATGGGCAGCACGCTCCGTCCATCCAAGCCTCCCACAACCTAGACCATGTCACTGAGCTCCTCATCAAGTCCTCCCTTAAACACCTCCAGGGATGGCAATTCCACCACCTCCCTGGCCAGACCATTCCACTGAGAGATCACTCTCTCTGTGAAAAAACTCTTCCTAACTTCCAGTCTAAACCTCCTCTGGCGTAGCTTAAGGCCATGTCTTCTTGTTCTGGTGTCGTCAGCCTGAGAGAAGAGATCTACACCCACCTGGCAGCAACCTCCAGTCAGGTAGTTGTAAGCAGCAATGAGGTCGCCTTTGAGCCTCCTCTTCTCCAGGCTGAACAACCCCAGTTCCCGTAGCCATTCCCCATAGGACTTGTCCTCCAGTCCTTTCACCATCCTTGTCACCCTTCTCTGAACCCTCTCCAGCAACTCAACATCCTTCTTAGACTGGGGAGCCCAGAACTGGACACAGTACTCAAGATGTTTCAACTTTTGTAACCCCTTGCTTTCTGATCAATTTGGTGGGCTTTTATTGCCATTTTGGCCTTCTGAGTCATCCCCATTCTAGATGTTAATTTCTATTTCAGGCTTGAAATAATCATACCCTACATTGTAAATATATTTTAGAATAGGGTTTTTAGTCTGATTGTCTAGATATCCTTGAGATCTGTGGACTATTCCTTAAGAGGCCTTCAAATGGCAAGAAAATAAAATTCCTGTATGCCATGGCAGGTTTCCAGGAGGAACACACCCGTATGAACCCACATCTCTATCGCAAATATGTAGGACTTCACAAATAAAAGAATTTATAAAACGTCATAAAAGAAGCTGCTAAAATATGACTACTACTCAGAGCAAATCAGTAGGTTTTCTGCCCCAGTAAAAAAACTCAGAACTGTGTTCTCATAAAAGAGCCTTGCTGGATGATGTAGCTGGTACTGGCCTATATATGTTTAAAATCACAAAATATCACAGGACTGGTTTGTAATTTCTGAAGATCAGTTTAATAGTGTGTATTGAGATGCATTAGTGTCATTATTGTTTGTGATTTTTGGCATATTGTTATAATCAGTTATTGTAGAATCACACACAGAATCACAGAATATTCTGAGTTGGAAGGGACCCACAAGATCATCTAGTCCAACTCTCAAGCGAACGCCCACCCAGGGATCGAACCTACAACCCCGGAGCCATGGGAACCACTCTATCCAGCCGAGACTCCCATTATCTAGACCAATATCAATAAGTTACTTATTCAGTCTTTTCTTAAATACCTCCAGGGATCGCAACTCCACCACCTCCCTGGCCAGACTATTCCACTGAGGGATCACTCTCTCTGTGAAAAAACTCCTCCTAACATCTAGTCTCAACCTCCCATGGCATAGCTTGAGGCCATGTCCTCATGTTCTAGTGCTGGCAGCCTGAGAGAAGAGATTTACACCCACCCAAATGCAACCTCCCTTCAGGTAATTGTAAACAGCAATGAAGTCTCCTCTGAGCCTCCTCTTCTCCAGGCTGAACAACTCCAGCTCCATCAGTCGCTCCCTATAGTGTTTGTCCTCCAGTCCTTTCACCATCCTTGTCGCCCTTCTCTGGACCCTCTCAAGCAGCTCAACATCCTTCTTAAACTGGGAAGCCCAGAACTGGACACAGTACTCAGGATGTGGTCTGACCAGTGTCAAGTATAAGGGAAGAATAACTTCCCTAGTCCTACTGACCACACTGTTCATGATCCTGGCCAGGATGCCATTGTCCCTCTTAGCCACCTGGGCACACTGTTGGCTCATATTACGTTTTCTGTCAACCATTACTCCTAAATCCATCTCCATTTCACCATTCTCCAGCCACTTCTCCCCCAGCCGATATCGAGGCATGGGATTGTTGTGTCCAAAGTGAAGAACCTGGCATTTAGACTTGTCAAATTTCATACTATTAGAATCTGCGCATTTCTCTAGCCTGCCAAGGTCCCTCTGAAGGGCCCTGCTACCCTCTGGTAGTTCAACATTTGGTCCCAACTTGGTATTGTCTGCAAACTTGCTAATGGTGAACTCAATTCCAACAAGATGCTTCTTCCTCCATCATTCTTGACGTGTTGTTTAATGATCATAATTCACTATTTAATATTAATTTAATGTTCTAAAGTTTAATATTCACCATAAATATTTAGCAAATGTAAATAATAGTGAAAATTTCCAGGGAAGGTTTAAACTTAATGTTAGGAAGCAGTTTTTCACAGAGAGAGTGATTGCACATTGGAATGGACTGCCCAGGGAGGTGGTGGAGTCCCTGGAGGTGTTTAAGAGAAGACTCGATGAGGAGCTTAGTGACATGATCTAGCTGGGGGGTGTAGGGCTGGATGATCCTGTGAGTCCCTTCCGACTCAGAGTGGCCTGCTAGACTGTGAGGGAACTAAGTTTGTGTTACCGCCCTGGGATGTGCTTTCATTCTCTGTACGGGTGTTAGATGGTGAGTTGGACTAGATGATCCTTGTGGGTCCCTTCCAACTCATAATATTCTGTGAATCTGTGAATCTGTGGATCTGTAATGTCCACTGAGTATCTTGACTTTTTGATAAATGAGAGTGAGAAGGAAAAAGAGAAAAATAGCTGATATTTTGCCATGACATCAGTGACATAAAAACAGGTGCCAGCTATATGTAACTTCAAAGTATAATAAATCCTCCAAGTGTGGTATTGTTGTCTTTTTCCATACTTATTTTGCATATTGTCTAAGCAGCAGTCAAATTGAAATGAATTTTCTGAACTAGCATATTTTTACTTCATTTCTACTTGAAAAACTGCTTTCAGGATGAAGTCTGGATTTCAATATTTGAGCAATGTGAATCAAAAGGAATATTTTCTTTGTAGTCTAGCTCATATCTTGACTGAAATAAACATTTCTTTCTTCAGAATACTTCAGTTAAAAAATTAATCTTAAGATATGCATATTCTGTAGCAAACAGTAAAGCTCACCAAAATTCAGTAGCTCAAAAAAAGTGTAGGGAATAATAAAACAGGGAGAAAGGTCAAAATAAGAGAAGCAGGGTACTATTATGCGGAAAGGATCCACTGCCTCTCAGACACCTACATGGAACTATTTCCAGTTCAGTGGAAGGTTTCAACAACTTCTCAGTAAAGGTGGCAGAACTTATTTCAGTGGCTTATTGCCTGCACAATGCCATGATGCTGTTAGAGCCAAGAAAGGATTAGAGAACCTAAAAGGTCAAGGCACGGGTCAAACAGTCAGAGAAATAAAGCACGTGGGAAAGGAAGTAGGAGTCAAAGGAAGCAGGAACAGGCAGGGGGGCTCTGTTTACTTTTCCAAGTGACTCAGAAGACTCACTACATGACACTAAGAGTATTATTCTATTTTATTTAAGGGAATATTTGTTTAGGTGAAGATTAAACTAAGGAATTTCATATCTATGGGAACAAGGTCCCATAATGTATTGCTACTCACTGTGCAGAATTATTTCTCTGAAACAATACTGGAGTCTGAAAACATGACAGGAAGGACAGTTAAAAAAAACCATTTTTAAATGCAATTTAAAATTCCATGTGGTCATGTTCTTTCAACCCCGTCTTGATAAAATTTCCTCCAGTAACTCTAAATACTTTATTTTCTGATATTAAGATTCTCTTGTTAATTCTTCAAAGCTGAAAGAGTTTAAAGGGGTATTTGTACGCTCCGCTGGTCTACTTGCAAAAGCACTCAGAAAGAAGTACCTCAGGCTTTTTTGCAGCTTTTCACACTCAACTTCTCCTTATACAGAGAAGAAACTTACTTCTGCAAGTGCAGCAGCTGCTTACAGCCTTAAATGAGAATCAAGGGAAAATTAGTTGTTTCCCATGCATTTTTACAATGTTGATAGGAAAAGCCATCTTCTTTGTGGGTTTTATTAAGAATACAGATTTTTAGAATAACTACTTTCTGCCTTCTTCTGACCCATTACACTTCTCAGGCACAGAATTCAGTATTCAGACAAATTTTTACTGTCTTTCTGGGTAGAGAACGTCTGAGAAACTCATCTCTCTCGTCTTAATGTGAGCACAATTGATTTTAATATCAAACAAATTAATAAATAAATTTGCATTAAGAGAGAAGATATTTTTTGTTTATATAGTTTGAAACCGGCTGATAAGTGACTTCTTGTCATAATTTATCTGCTATAATGTACAATAGCAGTGTGAAAATATAAAAAATAATATCTTTTATGTCAATTTCAGATTTTTTAATAATGGCAATCTGTGGGTGTATTTTTTTTTAAATACTATTTGGAAAGGAAGGCAGGACTGAGAATGAGTCATACAGGGAGAAAAAAAGAGAGTGAGACAAATTTTCAAAACAATTCTTGATGTTAAATGCTCACCTTGTGATCACTGAATACTGACTTTCTGGACTCAAAATGGAGCATCCCCAAACCACTAGCTGCTGTGTTTCTCAATACAATATCCTGCTTTATATGGAAGTCAAATTGCACAGGACAAGATCCCAAAGGAAACCCGAAATATCTGGCCCTCATGAGGCATTGCAGGACATCAGCAGAACACTTGTTATTTGTTCTTGCAGCAGGGAGACCTGACAATGTGCAAAAGGTTAACATTGATGAGTTTAAGCATGTTGAGAGTAATATAGAATCTTTCTAAACTCCCTTTCACCTCATAGGCACAAAATTCTGGCTAAATACCCAGCCCCTTAACTCCCACAGCTTTCTGGTGGATTAGATGTTTTTGAACGCGGCATCAGTTCTTTCTATAATTTAGCAAAATTACCTCAAAAAATATACTACTAGTGGTGAGGCATAGGGAAAGGAGTGGCTTCTGTCCTGCGTGTTCTGCCTCAGACCACATCCACACTACAAGCAGAGGGCTGTGGATCCTACTTGGAGCCCTCATCCCCGAGGAGAAAGCAGCTGCTTACTGATAGCAGTGAGTTGGGAAATAACAGTTAAACTCTGAAATATTAGCTCTGGCTTCGTACACAAAATATTTATATTATTCTTTCTAGAATTCAGTGTTAGAATTAAGAATTACCAACTTTGTCTGGAAATGCCTGAGAGGAACATTCTATTTGCAGATACTTTGATATTAATGTCATATAATTTTCTTCTCCTTTTTTTTTTTTTTTCATTGCAAGAAGCAATTCCCAACAGAAATTCGTCTTTGGAACAGTTCATCTCTGCATGCTGTTTATATCTGACATTGTGATCCTCAGCTTTTGACCATGGTTCATAAAAACCATAAACCTGTTTTATTAACACTGAATCCTGGAGTTCAGGCTCTCACTGTTGTTGCTATTGCAAAAGCCAGTTAGATCAGATATGACTCCCACAGCAAGTGGAGACCAAGCAGTAGGATCTGCTGATCTGTTAGAAATCAAACACTGTACCTTGTTATACATGACTATGAAGCTGTGGTGTTTATGCTGTATGTGCTACACTGTTGAATTTCTAGCGAGTCTTGTTTATCATTGCATTGAGCTTTGTCTTGATATATTCAAGGAATGCAAATTGCTGCTGGCTAGGCTGACTTAAGCTCACATATAGCCATGATTGCCTGGGACATCAGAGCGTGAGGCTTTCTGCAAGGCTGTCTTGCAGACATCTAAGGATGTTGCTCCTGTGCTGACCTCGAAGACCCAACAAGACTATGCTGTCTAGGCTTGCTTTTAAGACTTTGCCTTGCTAATCTGTACACACCTCATAGTGGTTATACTTCTGAAAATATTTGACTCAGTGATTTTTTGGGCGAAGCACTTTCTTGGCACCTCACAAACAAGAGCTGTTATAGAACCTGGTTTGAAGTGTGTGACCAAAAAACATACAGGTCCAATTGGGACTCCTGTAGGAAAGAGATCTCAGTCCAGCCATCTCACTTCGTATGTATACCTCATCACTGGCTGTTCCTGCCAAGGAACAGATTGTTGATCTCCTGGTGCACTTCTCTGATCCATCAGTGAATGGCTTAAAGAGCCTCTAGGGTGACATTTTTAGTGCCTATTATGACATTTTGGATGCAGAGACAGGAAATCCTTTGCTGTACAAAACATTTTTTCTTAGTCCCC
This sequence comes from Pitta sordida, assembly GCA_013390025.1. NCBI lineage: Eukaryota > Metazoa > Chordata > Aves > Passeriformes > Pittidae > Pitta > Pitta sordida. Next base: position 96,361 of record WEKX01002716.1, on the reverse strand, counting down.
TCTCATGGAAATTTTATCCTTTTTCTTCTTCAGTCATTTCTATTTTGTCCTCTGAAAAGAATTTATTACTTTGTAATGTTGAGTAACAAACCACTGAAGCGAAAATGGATGGTACCTTAGATACTGTAAAGGCAGAGAAATTGCAAAAAACCTCAAACTACAGTGTTAAGTAACTCCTCAGCACACCAGTCTTGTCTGTTCATTATTTAAAAGATCAATCTATTTAAAAGCAAATTTTTTAAACTTTGAATGAGAAACACAAATTTCTCAGAGTAACTGATTTGCTCCTGCAACAACATTAAACTGTGTGGTTTTGTCATTTTCCAGGATGTTTTATTCCATGGAGTACATACTGCTATTGGCAGATACATGAAAGAAAATTTCTTCCCTTCCTGCCTGCACATGCCCATTGCTTGGTGGTTCCTCTTCAGAGATGTCCTCTTCTATCTGCTCTCTCCATTTACATGCGAATTATTGCAAATAACAATTCCCAGTGACAGGAACTTTTAGTTTGCTGGAATAAATTTTTTTCACTGGAGGAGTGGCTGCTACTGGTACACTATGATTTGCACAACCAGTGTGTTACCCCACAGCCTGAGGTGACTTTATAACCTGAGAGTAGAGGTAAAGGATTCTTCAGCAATATTATGCTGTCTCTGAGCCTGAGGATTTTCACAAAAATCCCCCGTAAAATATCAGAGATGTAAAGTGGCGGTAGAGAAAACTACAAACACTAAACCCTGAGCACAGAAATAGAATTCTAAGTCATCACTTTTTCTGTGGCAATGTCAAGCATGTTTTTGATAAAAAGGAAATGCATGCTGTAAAATAATTGGATCTTGCAAAACAATAAGCAACCCTGAAACCTTTCCTTTTATCTGTCATTTCTAAAGTTCTGAGATGGGCTATTAAACCTTCTAGAAACACAAATGCTGAATCTTTCTTAAGTGTGTTCAGTAGCCATGCATGAAGACAGAGCATTGATTCAGGCAATATTAACATCATCTTCTGAAAATCAATGTCAATAGCCTTAAAAAAGGGGGGGTTTCTTTCACTTAAGCAGGCAAGGACATGATTTTGCATGGGTGCCTCATCCAAACTGAAACCTACAGTATTTCATGTTGAAACACAGCGAAAACGAATGTGTCAGTTCTTAATAATATTTTTACTTCCTTCTGGCATTTACTTTTGGTTTGCTTTTTCTTTGCTTCTGGGATTTAATTTCATGCCGGCTACAGGAAAGCCTAACTTGTGTGAGGTCTCCACTTTCCAAGATTAAGTTGTTGCCTGTGGGACAGAGATAGGAAATATAAGATGGTACATATAGGGCTCAGACCACTCTTTTCCAAGCAGGCACATATTAGAGGTGCTACACAAGAAATAACAGAGTGGTTCAGCTGGAAAAAAAACCCTGAACAATCTCAAGACTTTTACTATGGACTGTATGAAGGAGGACCCAAGTCAAATATCAAATGAAGTCAATAGGGCTTTTCATTTTGCTTCAACAAGGATTAGAGCAGGTATTAGGAGAGCCCCTTGACCTTCTTTTCCTAGCAGATGCCCAATTTGAGAGCAATATGAGTGCAATTCTGGATTTTCTTCATGAGGCAGGAGCGACGAGCAAAAGAAGCCAAAGTCTGCAGCTCTCAGTGCCACACAAGTCTGGAAATGACCCTATACATTTTGGTAGCAAAACCAGTAGGTTAGGATAGCACAGCGTAAAATTAAAATGAATTTCTGGTTATTTGGCTTAGCTACATTTGCTCCTTACATGAAGTTAGTAAAAACCATTTTTAAATATGGAAATTATGACCCTGATACTTTTTATTTGCCTGACTGTAAGGACACCCTAGATTTTTAATAAGGTTGTGTTTGTGCATGTTTCAGGTAAATTGGTCTACACAATCTCTGAGGAAATACATAGCAGTAATTAACTTAGTGAGTGCTAACTTGTCCATCTCAAGAGACTCAGCTACTTCAGAGTTTTAGCAAGAGAGTTTGCTCCTCTCTTACAGAGTACCAGTGTTCATTTTTGCCTAGTTTTTATATTTAAGCATTCAGGCCATGGGCTTATCCATGGAGCTGAAATTAACTTAAGGTCTTTCACTACCTGATATCACATTATGTAGAGTGTTATAAAAGATAATGAATTGGAAAGTTTGTCTCCTACTGGCCTATAAATAAAATATTTGCATGTTGGGGCAGGATAGGTTTTCTGGTCTCAGTATCATAACACTGTACAGAGTAACTCCAGTACACACTGCATTATCATAAATGTGCAGTGACACAGAGATAACCCATCAGACGGAACAAGTGATACATATTGCTGTAAAAAAAGTAAAATTATAACATATGTAAATAAGATGTCAAGTATGATTTTTATCTTTATAGCGCACACTAGATGTAGCATGTGACCACATGTGGATACACATGAACATAATTTCCTGTGGTTCAAAGCAGGTTATTCCTTCTAAGAGAATTATTGAATTCAATATTTTAAATACCTCTGTAATTTTACTTTCTCTTGGCATTTTCAAAAGCATTTACTTTTTTACTTAATTATTCACAGAATCACAGAATATTCTGAGTTGGAAGGGACCCACAAGGATCATCGAGTCCAACTTTTAACACTGTCTCCCTGGCAGGAATCGAACCCGGGTCTCCCACATGGCAGGTGGGGACACTTACCATTGTACTAAAGTAGATTTTTAATTCCAGTGACATTAGAAAATTTGCAAATTTAAAACAGTTTTTATATATTTTTCCCTGAGGTTGCACCCAAGTGAGGGTGGAGCTTTTGTTACTTTGCACTGAAAGAAAGACACACCTACATTTACACATTACATATAACATATGCTTTTTTACAATCCTTATCTTAAGCTCCAGTTGTCTACACCAGGGTCTGCCAATGAAAGCTGCCTAATGTATGACCAAGTACAATACTGCAACTGAAGGTATTAATGATCCTCTGTAATTACACAGCATTCCAGAAGTCACAAACTCTTTTTGAGACAAAGTCAAAAACCTACCGAGCTGGAGTTTCTACATAAGGAATCTCTTCAGGGCACAATTTAAGTTAAAGAATATCAGCTTTTTCCCAACGAAGACTTGTTTTTAGCAAATGGAATACTTTCTCTAGTGGTAAAAGGCATGAGGGGAAACGGCCATTGTTGAATTGGCTTCAATTAAATATAATTCAAATGCTTGCCAAGCTAACTGACCTGACCAAAAGAAAGAATAAACCACATACTAGATGACCCAGTTCAGTGTTATTCATCCAGGAGAATGGATAATATACAGTTATTTAATGTAGCATGTCCTGTGCTCAGAGCTATGAACTCATTCACACAGAATAATTTATTTGGTTATAGAAAAACCTTTTAGAATTAACAAATGGCTTCTTCTTTCTTTTTGCTCCGTTCAATACTACCAGCACTGCCCTTTGTGCACAGATAAGTGCTACTTGACTTGAAATGTAAAGAGATGCACTCTCACAGCTGTCTGCACCCAGGCAATTTGCCATTAAGGGAAGCATGCCAAAGCAGAGGTTTCAGCGTTAGGCAGCAGTAACTTGTTGGAGTGTGCCTGAGACACATGTAGAAGCCTCATTCAACACCAGAGTGTTCAAGGCTACCACTTGCATCACTTCACAGTCAAAGAGCTGTTATGCAATGTAGAGTAAAAAATTCAAAGAGCCAACTTTGGAAAATTTGTAATGGGCTTAAACTGCACAGCAACAACAGAACCACAGGTCTTGAAGGAATTTTTACTTTCCCCTCTAGTTACTAGGATTTAATTATTAAACCTGAATTTCATTAACTTGATGATTACCACTGTGCCTCTAAATCGCTAAAAAAAAATTTTAACTACCAGAAGAAATTCTGATACTGTACTGACGAGATGACTGCAAACATTTTAGGGTAAAATAATCATTCATGTTGCTAAAATTCGTAAGAATTTTAAAGTGGACACTTTTAAAGAGGTAGGACTGAATCAGATTTTAACGACAATGATACAAGTAATAAAAGCTGCAAGCAATTTAGGCAACCAAACCTTTAAAATAAGCTGCAGAGAAAACCCTGTGTCTGACTGCCCTTTTAACAATAAAGGACAACGTTGAAACTACATTTTCTTAATATGTTTTTTATAAATATTAGAGGATCTGTTTAAGAGGACATCCTATCTCTAAATAATGGACAGCTTAAATATTTGTCTGTCTCCAAAAGAAACACAATATCTATCAGCATAAAAAATTCACTTCCACTGAATGCAATATGCTTTTTCAAAGCTTTTTAATGCCAAACCTTTCCTTCAAACATTTCAATTTTCAATAAAGTTATATACACCCTAATTTCTCTCATTAGTAAACTACTGAACTTATCTCAGTTGGCTCTTCGAATAGTACATTTGTCAGCACATAGAGGCTTTTGCTTTTAGCACAAAGTTAGTTACTTTGTAGTCTGTATGCTGTTATGTATTTCAAATAATGGTAATGCTTTTGTCTGTCAGGCTACTGGTTTCATCAATGCCATTGTGAAACTGAAAATGTCTTCTCCCACAAATGTCCCATAAGATGCTTCATTTCTAGTACCTAAGATAGTTTTAAGCTGTGCAACACTTTAAAAGCTTTGGAAACCTTGGGTTTCTTGCTTAAAGCATAACATTAAAAGTTCTGTCATGCAGTGACTGTGACGCACTGTTATCATCCTTAACATAATGCCTCATGTTAGGCACTAGATATTTGACATTACATTTCTTTTCAGCTGCAAGTGTCACTGGTGTATGTGTTTTGAATAACATTCCAATTTTTCCATAGCTCTAGATTATTTTGCATCTGTAAGAGCACCAAACTGTGTTGCTGTAACTAGTAACCAAAGGAGATAATGATCCTAAATACTTTAAAATTAACATAAATTTCAACATGACCATATGTTTACTTTACTTGCATTCATTATTAAAAGAAAAACACTTATTAATTTGTTATCCATCTGATAAGAAAGAGAAGTCAGACACATCAGTACCAGTGAGAGGAGTGTATACAAACATGATAGCCTCTCTTTGCTCTTGGAATCAAAGCTGAGCTCCACAATCAGAAGCTTCCCACCAACAATGAGTATGTGAGCTTGTTAACAGCCTGTGGGTGTGAGGGAAGAGACTGGAGCACCATGCCTGGTGAACTAATGGATGTGAGCCTTTTTCACATGTTCACAGGTTATCTGGAGTTGTTATTCTGTTATTCTAGTCCAACTCCCAAACGAACGCCCAACCAAGGATCAGGCCCACAAGCGTGGAACCACGGGCACCATGCTCCATCCATCCAAGCCTCCCACCATCTCCACTGTGAAGTCCACAGGCTACTGCTTGAATTTACCATTTGGTCATGAATTGTAGGTTGAAGCGGGAGAAATGAGGTTTTTCCATCAGGGTTGTGACTCTGTAAGACTGCTTCGTCCAGCCTTTCATATGGGTCTTTAATTCCCTGTGTATTGTTTATCCCCTCACTTTCATTAACCCTTTTTCCTGGTACAGAGTGTAAATTTTCTGAAGCTGACAATTTCCTGTCTGTGTGAAGTGCCTACCAGGATAAAACCTCACTCATTACTTGGGTTGCGAGACATAGCAGCAGTAATAACAGCAGCAACCTGCAACTGGCTGTATAGCATTAACTGACACCGAAGACATTCTGCACTGCATACATTGAGAAAGAGGCAGTAGCAACCAAGTCTTTAATCACGTTGAAGGAAGTTGCATGTGCTCTATATTGGTATGCTTCTCTGATATTCTGGATTGTACTCACTTATTAACATTCAGGTCTTCTGGGAATAGCTGAATGAAAGACATTTCTTCTTTTAGTCTTTTTGCTGCTAACGTGCAGAAATTAAGGTTCTCATGTACGTATTTTGCATGTCAGAGGAGATAAGAACCAGCAGATAAAGTTCAAAACGTCAGTGCAACAACGTTCAACCTGTCCTCCATTTGAAGTAGGGACTTTATCAAGAACAGGGAGAAGTGAAGAAGCACAGCTGGCTTTCCAGATAATGTTCATAACCTTACATGACCTTTCAAAATATACTGCAAACGTGCCAAAGATTATTTCCATCTCATGTTTACTTCATTTTTCATTTTGACAGAGAGAGGATAGTATCAGTGACTGACATGCCCTTCTAGTTAGGACTACTACAAAAATGAAGAGGTGAGAAGGGTCTAGCCATGACTGACCTCTGTGTATTAGGAGTTTTTCCTGTTGCAAACAAGTCATAATGGTTCATCCATATCTTTCTGACTGCAGAGACTGCTCCATTTTCCGTGACAATAATCTCCTGGAACAGGGCAGTTAAAAACAAACCTTAAAGACGTGTTGCAGTCCAACCACTTGTCTGTCTCCCTTTATTTGATTGATTGTCTCCAGAGAGCTAGGAAACTGAAGACGTGTCCTTACCCTACTTACTATGTTGGTTATTATCCAGACAGCCTAGACTCAGGGCAAAATAACCAGACAAAAATAACTTAATACTTGAAGAGTTGAATTTTCTGTTGATACTGCACTGTGAAATATTCCACAACAACACTGCAGAACGTGCATGCATTTTAAGGTAGGCTTAGTAGCATCAGTATCCTATCTAAGAGTCAAATCAAAATCAATGTCAGCAGTGCCTTGGTCAGAATTGGACAAGAGTGGAATGCTGAGTAGGAGTTGTAATATTTTTTTTAGTTTAGTATTGAATAGTTGACTTGTCCTTTTGAANTGCAGCCAGATGGGTGTGGACCTCTTCTTCCAGGCTGACGACACCAGAACGAGAGGGCACGGCCTCAAGCTACGCCAGGGGAGGTTCAATCTTAACATTAGGAAGCGGTTTTTCACAGAGAGAGTAATCGCATATTGGAATGGGCTGCCCAGAGAGGTGGTGGAGTCACCATCCCTGGAGGTGTTTAAGAGAAGACTGGACGAGGAGCTTAGTGACATGGTCTAGCAGGGCGGTGTAGGGCTGGATGACGTTGGGCCCCTTCCGGCTCGGAGTGGCCTGCTAGACTGTGAGGGATCCAGTTTGGTGTTATGCTCTGCGATGTGCTCTCGGTCTCCTTACGGGTGTTAGATGGTGAGTTGGACTGGATGATCCTTGTGGGTCCCTTCCAACTCATAACATTCTGTGATTCTGTGATTCTGTGTGATTTTCCGTGACAATAATCTCCTGGAACAGGGCAGTTAAAAACAAACCTTAAAGACGTGTTGCAGTCCAACCACTTGTCTGTCTCCCTTTATTTGATTGATTGTCTCCAGAGAGCTAGGAAACTGAAGACGTGTCCTTACCCTACTTACTATGTTGGTTATTATCCAGACAGCCTAGACTCAGGGCACATAACCAGACAAAAATAACTTAATACTTGAAGAGTTGAATTTTCTGTTGATACTGCACTGTGAAATATTCCACAACAACACTGCAGAACGTGCATGCATTTTAAGGTAGGCTTAGTAGCACCAGTATCCTATCTAAGAGTCAAATCAAAATCAATGTCAGCAGTGCCTTGGTCAGAATTGGACAAGAGTGGAATGCTGAGTAGGAGTTGTAATATTTTTTTTAGTTTAGTATTGAATAGTTGACTTGTCCTTTTGAAGATATGGAAAACAATTGTTTTTGAAAAAATTGTATTAACGTTTGTGTCTATATTTGAGAAAAGGATTACTACTAGAAAAGGTAAATCTTTGCTTCCCTTAGCAATTGTATTTTAAGTCAACTGGAAATGTGCTTATGAAAGGTGAGTGCACAGCCATATGAAAGCAAATGAAAGACTAAAAGTTTGCAACATAAAATTGTTGATACCCTAATAATTGCCTAGGAGTTACACTGAAATATAGATGCTGTCGCATCAAAATTGAGTTCCTCTCTTCAAATCATCTACATGCTCTCTGTGTGTCTTTTTCATATATCACCAAGTTATACAGAATTTTAAAAGAGAACCAAAGTTCAAGGCAAGGCTGCAAAAAAATCTGTCACAGGCTTTTCCTTTTAGAGTTCTCTGGATCAGTTTTTTCCAGTCAAGTTGACATTTAAATTTAAAATAGCACTTTGTTCGAAATCACCTAGGTATGAAATAGTCATCTTGCAAAGAACAAAAATAGCTTAGCACAAACTATCAATAAAGAAACAAAAGTTTCTGTTATAAAAAAAAAAATTATATTATTTGGACATTACCTCTTGTGCTATCTCAAACATCTTATGGAACTAGATCCTCAGAAAGTTATAGTGCCGACTCACTACTGGAAACTTCTAAACCCTTTTACACCTTCAACCTGATGTTTGTTTTACACGGCAACTAACTGTGCCATTATATCATCTGTGTGATTAATTAAATTTAAGTGTTTCAACTACAGTGAGAGAGGAAACTGTGTTAAGTGTTGGGTTTGCCAGTACAAGAGAGAAATGGACAAACTAAAACAGTTGGCACAGATTCACTAAGATTAGGTGACTGGCACAAATGTATAAAAGGAGAAATTGAGAGACCTGGACTTGTTCAATATGGAAATGTCTAAGGGGGGGATCAAGTTGTCTTTAGTGACTGACTAATGGGGAATTACCAAAAAGACAAAAAACCCAGACGCTTCAGAGGTGTTCAGGGAAAGGACAGGAAGCAACAGTATCAGCCTGCAGCAAGAGAAACTTTGGTTGAATATAAAGAAAAAAATCCTTGAGTGTTGTGAAGCACTGGAATAGGCTTGTTCGAAGAGGCCATGGAACTTCCACTCTTGGAAATTTCCAAGTCATTGCTGGTCATGGCCCTGAATCATATAGCCTGACTTCAGATTTAGTTCTGCTTTGAGCACAAGGTTGTCTCTAGATCCATGAATGCAATAGCTACATGGGTGAAACACTGTCCTCACACTGTCAGCTTCCTACAAGTGTTTCATGAGACTTTCAGTATCTTTCAAATCTTGTTTATAATTATGAGACATTAGGGCAGTGTATGGACGATCATCCATCTTTACTCCAGCCCAGCCTAAAAAACATTTAAAATAGGGCTTACACAACTCCAAGCCTCCCTCTATCACGTAGCAGTGAAATTGCTCATGCCATGTCTCTGTCAAAGAAGATCACTGGAAGTGTAGTGTTATGTCAAGTAGAACTCTGATCCAGTGTCAGGTCAAGAAAAGAAGCCAAAACAGTGTTAGTTTTCTAAGTACTAACTGTGTAAAATATGACTCATGTAGTGAATGTTTGTCCCACTAGTTTACAAAATACCATTTTTACAACTTTACTATGACTCAGGAAACTTCTCAGTCTTACCTTAAGCACATTCACTTACATATATGTTTTTATTGCATACATATATTTATACAGGCATATATGTATATGTGTATATTAATCTTAGCAGGAACTTCATGCCTTGTTCTCATAACACAAGCCAAATATAGGTATCTGTCTTGCATATTGCCATTTCTATTGGTGATAGAACACACAGATCTCAAGTCTGAGTGTAAACATTGCATGTGAATAATGTCCTGTATGTGAGTGAGTTTAATTACATCCCTCTGTGCATGAAAAATGTGCAATTTTGCTAAATGCTGAACTTGTTTCTGCTTTCCATCACTGACTGTGCTTTGGGCATTTTTGCATTGTAAACAGTATGAGTCTTAAGCCTCATTTGGTTTCGTTATTAGCCCTGCTGCTTTTCTGCTTTTAAAAACTCAGAGTGGGTACAAAAAGACAGTTTTTGAGGAGGCTGTGCAACTCTCCCCCATCGTAGAGCTAGAAGGGTGTCTGTTCCACAAGGAAACCCAACGCCTTTGTTTTGACATGGTCTATATAGCATAGTAGGAATTCAAGACTATTAAAATGAAAATTATTTTCAGAAATCCATGGGTCTCTGGTATCTTGCCTGCCCTTTTCCTGCAAAAAGATAATGAGATCACAAAGAAAAATATTACTATCTAGTTTTCCCAGGTAATGTTTGATTTTCTGCATTTTTCCCTACACTCACATTTTGAACCCCCAGATGTTTTTATTTTCACTTGCACTTCTTAAGTTTGCTCACAGCGCATTTTCTGTATATTCACAACTCCTCATGTAAATTTCAGGAAAAAAATTCCGACTGTGATTATGAAGTGTAGTGTAAAAAGAATCACAGAATATATGCCACTCAGGCTCAGGTTCCCAATAAACATTTTGTATGGTACTTTCAAGCTAACAATCTGAAAGATATACAGTAAATCCCCGCTGCATTGCGACCTCTCCATTACGACCCTGGTGATTTGCGAGGAAAATTTCTCGCAGTTCAGCTTCAGCGATCTGCGAGCTTTCCTCGCTGACGCATGCACAGGGCCTCTGTTTTGCTGAGGGGCGGTGCTGGTGCTCCCTCTGGGCGGCACAGGGCATGGCACGGGGGAGCGCGCGGTTTCTCCAGCTTGCAATGGCATTTAGAGCCCTGTGGCACTGTGCCCCAGTCCCTGACCTGGTCCTGTGTGTCTCCTGTGTGCTCTGCTGAGACCCAGTGCAGCGCTGCCACAAGACAGGCCATCCCTTGTTACTCAAAGCCCAGTCAAAGCCAGGGCAGTGCTGCCTCTACTGGGACCAGTGGATGTTAAAGGGAAAGAAACTCCAAGTCCGACATCCGCCCCTTGCCATAAGTGGCATGGGGTGTCACAGTGTTGCAAAGTTAAGGGTTTCCAGGCTCCAAGAATGCTGATCAGAGCTCAGGGACACCCCTTCCCCGCCGACGATGCAGGGCGAGCATGTGCGGGTCGGCGTGGGGCCACCAGGGCTGGCACGGGGCCAGGCCAGCGTGAGCACTGGGGCTGGGGGGGGCCTGGGAGTGGAGCAGCGACTCGGGGTTTGGGCTGCAGGAACACACGGTCACAGCAGCCACTCAGAAACAGTTCCCTTTGCTCCCCTGTGCTGAGAGAGCCTGTGGGAAGGAGTGGAAGAGTGTCCACAGCGCTCTGGAGTGCTGGGGGGTGGAGCAATGGGCGCAGCCTGTATGCATATTAATAACCTGCACGTCTTAGAGAGTTTGACATTTCGCGAGGTCTGTGGCATGACTCGTTCCTCACAAATGACGGGATATAACTGTATCTGCTATCATAACACTAGCTCCTGTTGGAATGACATGAGAACCAAGGAACAAAATTCATTCCTCTAACTCCAGACACACAGAAATGCCACACATGATTCTGAGCCACCTCACAGCGCCCAGNAATTCATTCCTCTAACTCCAGACACACATGATCCTGAGCCACCTCACAGTGCCCAATACCGGTGGACAGTCTGCAACTCACTGCTGAGAAAAACTTTCTTCTGCTTTCTGCCACCACTTTACAGCCCAGAGAGCAGAGTCAGTTTCCAGTTTAGCAAGGGAAATAATACTACACTCATCCAGTACTCAAGGAGGAAAACATCCTGCTTTTCAGCTCAGTCCAAGAACAGCTGACCCTTGGTGTTCTGTTCAAAATGGGTTCCTACTCTGATTTGTCCATAGCCACTGAGCTGTTTCCCTGCTTGGTAGGATACCAGCATGCAGGATGGGAATGCTTTCTTTTAATATACTGGTATCAGAATCTCTGACTGCATCTGTCAGCAAACATGATAAACTCTCACTTAGTTTCACAAACCCCGTGTTTTCTGCCAAAGGCTAAGCAAAGATGAAGGAAGATGGAGCAGAAAGTCCGTCAAAACTTTAAGGAGCAACAAGTGTGATGTCCACAATGTTTAGCAAAAGATTCCACAGGGTTTTCACAAAACTGATAGTGCTCCCACAGCAAGAATTCACCCACTAGGTATGGCTGATGACTTCAGCACAGAACATCTGCAGTGGAGGAAATTAAAGGAAGAGTTTCCTTTCATCTGGGTCCAAGAACATGTGATTATTGCTTGCCTGTGCACTAGGGGGAAAAAAAACCCACAAAAAGGAGGATAATAAACGCTTGTATATAAGTGAAGTTCTACAGTTCTCCTGCATCTGAAAGAAAATTAAAATCTTCAATTGAAGTAATACACACTATCCGCAGCAATGAATAGATGGTGAATTTCCAGCTCATTATAAAGCATGCCATAAAATAATTAGCTAGCATAGATAGCAAGTGCAGTTTCATTTTTCCCTGCAGCAAGCATTTCAGACCAGAAAGAGCCCAAAGAGATCTGCAGGCCATTGAACTTGCTCCAGCATAGGATGGGGAAGGTAATTGGGTGTTTGGATGAACTTTCAGCTGTACAAGTTGATGAGTACACAGTGTTTGTTCAAGCTAAGTATTCTATAAAACTAATCAGCTGAAACTCTTAGGAAATAGTCTTCAATGAAGCAGCTTGCTGTGAATTCATCAGCAAGACACAGATCTGGCTGATGGCAAGGTGTTACAGTGACTGCATCCTGTTTTCTGGATTCCTCTGGTGTACTCAGTGCACCAAATACTACAATTCAGATTATCATTAGGAAAGAAACATAAAAAAGTTTTCTTTGTTGCCCTCCAAATTCCAGCAATGAAATTAAGCTGAAATTCATTTGGAAACAAATAGTTACTGAACAGAGGCATAGATTATTGGACAGAACCAACAATACAGACAAAACAACTCTCCAACAAACCCTTTTCCCAGGAAATATTCTCTGTTGTGATCACACTAACATGAGAAATGTTGTCCTATAGTGCTGAAAAGTAAAAAAAAGTTTCATAATGCTGTAATACCAAATATGTTATTGTCAGATTGCTAAAGTTGACAATGAAATATTCTTTTATACCCATGAAACCATTAATCACTCAATGATGAAATACTTGAAATGTTAGTTTCAGCTGAATTTAAGTTCAGTGTTACATACTAGGTTTAAGTGAGCTATGAACATTAATTGCACTCTAATATGAATGTAGTCCAACCCATTAAAACATTGGCATTGCAATCACTCGTTAAATCCCGATTCTTGCATAAAGCATATCATACATAGGATTTCAATACCACAGTCACCTTCTCATTTGCACAGCTGTAAGTAGATAGTGTACAAATGTCTTGGTAGAGACCACTAACCTGTTCTACAGGTATGTGTGTGTTTCTCTTCCTGTGCTGTCAATGACTTTTGCCCCTGCATAGCTAAGTTAGCAAAAACATCTAAGTGATATAGAATCAACACCAAATATTCACCAGGGCTGATGAAAATCAACTTTGAATATAACATGTTTTGAATGGAGACTTTATCTTGTTGTGATGCAATGTTATATGCTAGTATTTATAGAGTGATTTCTTAGAAAGCATCTGTAATAACTACTGAAAAGTATTAGAATTCTTTTTGCATTAGAAATGTGTAGGGTTCATGTAAATGGGATTCTTATCGCTATAAAACTTTGAGGCACTCCCAGTGACTTGGATGAGCCTTCTTACACGTACACAAAGGAAATTAAGCTTTTTTCTTGCTGGTTCTTGCACTCAGGGCTTTCATCTTAATCTTCAAAGGCCTTTATTAACTCAACCTCAACTTCATAAAGAGAATTCTCCCTCCTCTCTTGAATTTTATTTGTAACAGTTCTGCTTCTCAGAAGTGCCAAACCCACTGGCCTTAAGCATGTAACATGTGAAAGTAGAGAACAGATTTTTCTCAGCTGCCTCCTCTTTTCAGCAGAGGTGCATGGAAATGCCCACAAACCAGTCCTCTCTGAGGCCAAAATGTGAACTACGTTTTGACAACTATTTGCATACACACCCAGAAGAATAAAAACAGTAATAAATACGTACAGGAAATATTGGGGTGGGGGGGGGGAGGGAAATAGGTACTGCTGTCAGGGAAAGGGAAGAACAGAGAAAAAAGGCACAACTGCTATAAAAGTTGAGCATCAGACTCAAATTTGCTTCCAAGCACTACTCTGGCAATATGAAAATGTAGCAATGAGGAATGATGGCAAAAAGTAGAATATCCTTGGAGAAAAAAGCACAGTGAACATATGAGGGAAAGATCATGAACACCTTGTAGGACAGGATTTGGGCCCTAGCCACAAACCTGGACCACACAACTTTTTAAAGTTGTTTTATTCAAATTCTGACATAGAGTATGAACACTGTTGCATAAGAAAGCAGAACAAAACAACAGGGTTTTGAGAGTCTATGACAAAATGGCTGGCTTACAGAACATTTTTCTGCTGGGAGAAGAAAGGTCATTCCTTCCACTGCTAAACTCTTTCTACCTTTCAAAATAACTAAAAATAAAGCCTAATAACCCATAAAAAATACCCATAGGTGTCCAATTCAGACAATGAGTGGATAAACTTAAAAACCAGGTGGGTATTTTCATGTGCAGTTTTCATGTTATAAATATTTGCGTCTCTTCTCACCCCATGTATACACATTATAAAATACAAGATCCTTCAGTGTGTAAAATATGAAATCAAGAACAGGGCCAAGTCAATGTTTAAAATATGCTGAGGACAAGAATGCAATGAGAGATACTGGACACCTACACTTCACTTGCATTATGCATGAGTTGCTATCACGCCATCTCTGCCATAACTATATGCACAGCTAATAAAATAAACTCCAATCATTTGTATTGTATGAATTTTTACAACTTTTCTAAAGGCAGGGTAGTATGCATGTTGCTGTAGAATCTTCTATTCTGGGTTTTTTCTATCTTCTTACAACTTTAATGGTTTTCAGTTTTGTTTGCACGTACACCAATGACTTTTGTCTGGGAGGTGTGTTAGTACATCTGTTCTGTCATCGGATAACATGCTAATGCCATTGTATTATCTGTCCGAAATGCGAAACCAAGGGAAAATTGATGAAAAATATCCTACTTCTGGAGGAAAAAGTACACCAAAAGCTTGCTCTCTAAATAAGACCTAAGAAAATAAGAATAAGAAATTAGAAAACCCACCAAAGTCGCATGAATAGGTTAGTTTACAACAGAGGAAAGACTCATTTCCTTCCCACAGTCCTCCTGGTATCTCATAACAATGTGAAATGGCAGAGACACATACAGATGCCCAAGGTACACTCACCTGTTTATTTTTTCTTCCTGAATGACATCTTTACTCCTCTGTTACCAGCTACTTCTGCACTCTACAGGCTCTGCTTTAAAGTACAGATGGTGAGTAAAGTTTCTTTTCTCAAGGGAAACAACGGTCAGTTCAGATATCATACGGGCTTTTCTGATAGCGATGAGCTACAGAAGCAGAGGCCACAGTAAGGACTTTTCCCATAGAGGATGTTAGCTTTGCAACAGGAAAAGTTCACAGCACACTCATTGCTCTGCAGTCACAACATGGGTGGCAGGTCACTCCTTTCCCCTGCCCTGCACATGATGTGTTTTTGCCTCTCAAATAGGTTTTCAAAAAGGTATTGAATTAAACTGCAGCCATCCAGCTGAGATCATTAGAATGTCTCTTTTTTTTCCCCCCACAAAAGTCTGAGTGCAGATTCACTATGCTCTGGCATATTTTCATCAATTCTAGGAAATTTTTGAGCAGCTTGTCTAAAAGTTCTTTCTGAACATTTACTCTTCTTGTTACAAGGCATGTTAGGCCTTCTGCTTTCTCAGTAGGCTAGTTTGATTTTGGTTCTTTAGTGGAGCACCTGATAATCTCCAGTCTGAGAAAGAGACAGCAGCTTAGCATGCTTCAACCCTCAAATAAAGAAAATTTAACATAATTCCTAAACACAGAACAAGTAAAAGTAACTTTTACACAGCAACTGGGCTGGTTTCATGCTAAATTTAATGTTTTCCTCAGAAAAATGAACAAATAAGGCTTTGAATAAAGGCTAGACAATTATATACCCAGCAAGTTTGCCAGGCAAGAGCTGCATAAATACTATGTTTCAGAAAATCAATACCTATTCTTTATACAGTTCTAAAAGTATCCTGTTTACTTCTACAGTGATAACATAATTTTGTCTGGAAAATAAACCTGATACCTAGCATTAAAATTTAATAGATAAGAAAATCCAGATATTTCCCCTGCTTTGTCCTTTGCTGTTCCTCAAGTAATTACAAGGCATCACACTGTAAAGCTTCAAATGCACCCATTTATTTTTATCTGTCAAAGAAGGTAAAGGATTTCATCTGAGAGCTAAATGTGAAAGCTGCAGTGAATGTATTTAGGACAGAAGAAAACAGAAGGGGTATATATGAAATAGACTGGGTGAAATCCCAAATCCTGCAGCAAAATCACCATTGATTTCATAGAGCCACAACCTTACCTTTCAATCACAGGATGAAGACAGCTGACACTGCACAAGTTTTAGAAGGGGAACAAAGATTAAAAACTCAGCATTTGAGATACAGTCAAGTTTAGATCCAGTTGAGCTCTGAGCACACGGTTAATTCAGCAGAGGAAAATTATAGATGTGACAGAATTTATGTGTGGTGTGAAGAACAGTCAAATATAACCTCTTTTTACATCAAAATGCCTGTCTTTCTCTTTAATTTGATGCACAGAAAAGCCCTCTATAATTTTCATAGGCTATAATAGTTTACAGATGATTTTCTAGTCTGGTCAGTTGTAATCTTCTGAAATACCACGACATAAGGATAACAACAATGGGAATGGGAGAGAACTGAGGGAAAAGAATAGGGCATAATAGTGTGCACATCCAGGCAAAAATCAGGAGGGAAGACTAGAGTTCATTTTAGACAATCCTAGTGAATCTTAATGTGTTTGTTTCTGTAATGGTACAGTGCTTAATGTTACAGCTTTTAACATGCCAGAAATAACAGAAAAATATGTGTCTTGTATGCTTTCTAAAGCAACAGATATAAGAACAAGTAGCAAATTCTTTTGAGGGAAAGTGCCCTGGATATACTGTGAAGCATAAAGAATAGGGAAGGATGCAAATCCTTCAGAATAGCAAATGCTTTGCAGTTTCAGTTGACATAAATTACAAAGGTCTATTGACTTCCTTATGGTGGTCTGCATTCTTGAATAAGTATTTCATTGTCTTCTGGAAGGGACCTGGTGACATCTGGAATAGCAGCCCCTCACTTTCTGCTCTGCAGAACACTGCTTTTTTGAGCATGCTGGCAATGAAATAGAGAAAGCTGTCTGGATATTGATAAACATCATGCAGAAAATTACTTTCTTAAATTAAAAATGGCCTCCCAATGGAAATAATTTTTCCGCAAAAACGAGGCAAGTTTAGGTAATTTTTATTTATACCCTTAATTTCATGGCACAATTAGTAGTACTTGCGCAATTCCAGAAGAAAGTTGAGATTTAAAACAAGACGCTTAAGAAATTTCTACATTGAAGGCATTGATAGATTTTCTATAAATCTATCACAAAATATAGGGAAAGTTAGTTTAGTTGGAACTGAGCAGAATACAAGTAACACTGCAGTTTCAGAATGATTTTCAGTTCCCAGTAAGTGCAACATTACATTCCAGTGAGGGCATGCTCATTGAGGCCTGAGCCTCGAGACTTAATAATACACCTATTAACTATAAACACATAACAAATTTCACTGCAGTCACAGTTAAAGTCAAACCGGTGGCTCGCTGGTTGGCAGAACAAGGGCCTAAGGCTAACTAGATAATCAGCATGGTCCTTGTATTATTCAATATTCTTAGAGGAGCTGCCAGAGTCAGCAGCTGGTGGAGAGCAAAGGAAGGCAGCAGTTCAGCTTACAACCGATGTGCCTGAATGTCAGACAAGGTCTTTGAGCATGAAGAAAGATGCTGACTGGCTGGGAAAAAGAAAAACCATGTCCATAGCATTTATCTGGGGGGAGTGAGAATTAGATGGATTTGTATATAACTCAAGAGGAAGAAAGAGCACAGAGATTTCTTCAGAATATTGGAATTAGCCTTTGGGTGTAATGTTCCTCTATTTTTGAAATCACTGTGATCTTGGTGTGTTTGAGGAAAAAATTGAGTAAAAAAAAGTTTTGGCATAAAAATTATTTTTTCTTATATTTTCTGTAAAATCAACAGTACTACTTTAAAATACCAGTAAAAATTTATTTTACCTGAAGACTTAAATGTCAGATTTATGCTACAGAGATCCTGATCCTTCAGGATTTAGAGAAGGGAAACAATTTTATACAGATTATCAACACCATTACTAAATATTTATTAGCATATGTAAAGATAATCACATGTACAAATGCTTGTGGTGTTGGGCACTTAAAAAATACTACCCAAAAAATACTTTGTGGGGAGCCTCAAATCTAATTCTACAAGGATGATGAACTTTTCATAACATGTTTCAAAGACTGATTTTGAAGCAATTTCCAGGAGTCAACCCTTTAGCTCCTTTATATTTTACTTAAATAAAATAGGCTGCTCTTCTCTTTCAACACTGTAATAATCATTAGCCTCAGAAATCACTTTGCAATTCATGAAGGTATGAATTCTTCATGTTCATTGAACAAAACCTTAATATAAATAAACACATTGCAAACTTATTCCATTTTAATTAATAGCCTAATATATATCTGTTTAGTATCTGACATACACTTGTGAAAGGCAAGTTTCTGTTTGCATTGCTGCTTCCTACTGCTCAAACTTGCAGACTGGAAACTCAGTAGTCTACACTGGCCTACAGTAAATTAAAATAAATATGTGGTAACTGGTTTTAAGTCTTTTGTCTGAAGCAGACAACAACAATAGACACGTTCTTTTTAAAGATTTTGCACGGATAGAAAGCTCCCTAGGTTTCTCAAGTCATTTACACTTCTGAAGCTCAAAAAGTTAAAGCAGAAGAGAAGTATTTTCCTGCAAGAGCACAGCACAGAGAAGTTGTTTGCAGCAGCAGCAAAATATTCAGTAGGTGTTTTCATGAATGGTCATGAAAAGGAGGAACAATTATCTACAGTTTCCCCTGAGTAACTGAATAATCCTCCAGGGAAGCAATGCCTCCACAATCCTTCAGAGCATGAGTCAGCATCAGTGCGTGGGAGAATTGTTTTTTTTTTTCCACAGCTCATGACAGAAATTGGAAAATTTGCAAGAGTTTCAGATCTACAAATGCAAAGTTCTGGGTTTGGTGTTTTGGTGGGTTTTTTTTAAGTTTTCCATCACTACTTATGGACCCTTTTGCGGTAAGTTAAAGGCTTAAAAGGATATACGTACTCTAAATACGAAGCTGGCATTATGACTTATGCTGTGCATTGAGAATGGAAAAATGAAATATAATTCACTGGGTCTTCTCTGTACTGAGAGGGCAGAAAAAATTAGTTTGAAGAAGCCTATAATGCAATCAACTTAATTTCCAGAGCTTTCCTCGAATGTATGGTATATGAACATCATCCCAGAAAGAACTCCCAAGTAAAAGAGAAGACAAAATGGTGCTCTGAGCATGCAAAGTCATGCATCACTGCGCCTAAGTCAGTGGTGTTTTACCAACAACAGGGTGTTTTACCCAAAACAAATACTGTCCTAAGTTTGGATGTGAAGAAAATGGAACATAAAATAGCAACTTGAATTATCCTTCATATACCGGTTAATCCGAGGCAGATCTGGAAATTAAAATTCGACCTTCTGAATCCTGATCCTTTGCTTATTTAACAAGGCAGTTTCCATCCAACCTGTCCTTTGGTGCACAGTATCTGCTAGCAGCTCACCTTTACCAGAGAAGCTACAGGAAATGCTCCAGGTACTGCGACAGCACAAGATATTTGTTTCCTATTGTGTGTGGTCTGATTAATAATATTGATGGCTAGTTACAATTCCAGTAGGATATGTACATATCTTGAACTTCTTATGTTTGCACCCTTAGCCGTATCACATTTGTATGTAATAGCAGTGCTGCTTTAAGGCATTCTATCCATCACTAAAATTCTGCATGCAGTCAGTAGATGATTAGCTATAGGTAGATATGAGTTGAATTACAATGGAAAGCTGCTTCTGTATATATACCTAGTGATGACTTTATTAGTGTTTTATACACTGGACAAGAAAGGACATTCCAAAGGAAACATTTTTTTTCTGGAAAAAGGCATTAAAGTAATGCCTTGCTGCATTGCCACTCCTCCATTGCGACCTCGCTGATTTGCAAGATATTTTTCTTGCAGACCTGCCTCAGTGCTTCATGAAGCTTCCGGGCCGATGCATGTGCAGTACCTCTGCTTCACCAAGGGGCAGTACCGGCACTGGACTGCCACCGTGAGTGTGCAGGTGCGCGGGCGCTGGGGCATGGGAGCGGGGGTGTAGGGGTGCGGAGACTCCAGGGGTGCGGGCATTGCCAGCACCGCACTGCTGTAGCAGCAGGTCGTGCATATGCAGTTGAGAAAATGGGTCTCCTTCATATCTAAAAATCATGCCACTAAGATCTGAAGCTGCAATATGGGAGGTGTGAAGTGCAAGAGGGCCGACTGTGTATGTATCATAGCCACCACAGTTAAAGGGAAAGAAACTATAACAGGGCCCCAGGTGTCTCAGTAGCAAAGTTAAGGTCTTCCAGGCTCCACGAGCACCGACCACAGCTCCGGGACACTCCTTCCCAGAGGAAAGTGCAAGTATATGCCTTGGCAGCAGCCCAGCCACAGCTGCAGAAGCAGCAGCTTGGCTAAAGAGAACCCCAGGGATACTTTGGTGGGTCTCCCCAAGCAGAGAGGGTTCAGTAATGCTTCCCTTTGTTCTACTGTGCTGGGAGAGACCGTGGGGAGGAGCGGAAAAGGCTCCTCCATGCTCCGGAGTGGCTGGGGGTGGCGTGATGGGCGTGGCCTGTATGCATATTAATGACCTACATGTGTTTGTGAATTTGACAGTTTGCGAGACCCTAACAAGACCCCTTCCTCCCGAAGGGTGAGGTATTGCAGTATATGAAGTCAGAATTAGTGGTGTGAACAGCCATGACAAATTATTCAGAAAGCTATTCCACTTTCTGTTCATCACTTCACCTGTGGTCTGTCTTTTATAGAACTCCATTATATGAATAACTTGAGACTNCCACCCCTAAAAGTTTTATCCCGTTTTCCCCTGACACACAGAACTTGAAAACTTGCAACTATATACATATATGTATACATGTTAGTGCTGATGAAAAGAAAACCCTGTTTATGGGTATGTATGNGTTGTTGTCAAAGAAAAATGGACGAGAGTCTGAATCCAGGTCCAGAAGTCTTCTCCTCAGCAGCAGCCAGGTAGGAAAACACAGGGAAACAGCAACTGAGGCAAGGAGAGCAGGAATTCAAGGCAAAGGCAGGAGTCCGAGCTTCAGCAGTAACAGTAGCAACCTCTCAGCACCAAAGGAAGGGAAGAGGGGTGAGCTGCCAGTGTGCAACTGTATTTAAAGACTCTCTTTCCAAGATTCCAAAAGGCAAAAGCCCAGGAAACAAGGTTTGTAGGGAACTGAGATTTTGCGCTCTTCAGTGCCTTACTTCTCCCCCTTTTTGGGGGCAGCGACTCCCAACTACAATTCCCAGAATTCTCATGAGCAGTTTGCGGTGGGAGAACTCTTGTTTGTCTGGCAGTGAATATGTCTGCTCCCATTATCAACCTTGTGTCTTTCTAGACTTGCCTCTGAAAAGGTACTTCTCTCTCTCTCCCGGAGAATTCTCAGGGCTGTTCTATATAAACTCAGCCAAGGAGGCTCTCAAACCTCGGAATGAGTCCTCTCATTTCCCCGGGTCCCTCTCCCTCCCCCACCCTCCCTGAACTCGGGAAGGGGGGGGAGGTGCGAGCGCAAGGGGGAAAGGAAGAGGGAAGGAAAATAAAGCAGTTAAAACTTTTCCTCTGTGAACACTTAAAAAATCCCAGAGCTCTGACACCACCCCATGACAATCATTAAGGTTGGAAAAGCCTTCTGAGTCCAACCCTTAACCCAGCACTGCCAAG
>WEKX01002716.1:46832-69998 GCA_013390025.1 Pitta sordida | reverse complement strand
TCAGAGGGGACCTCATTGCTGTTTACAACTACCTGCAGGGAGGTTGCTGCCAGGTGGGCGTAGACCTCTTCTTCCAGGCTGACGACACCAGAATGAGAGGACACGGCCTCAAGCTACGCCAGGGGAGGTTTAATCTTAATGTTAGGAAGCGGTTTTTCACAGAGAGAGTAATTGCATATTGGAATGGGCTGCCCAGGGAGGTGGGGGAGTCGCCGTCCCTGGAGGTGTTTAAGAGAAGACTGGACGAGGAGCTTAGTGACATGGTCTAGCTGGGGGGTGTAGGGCTGGATGATCCTGGGCCCCTTCTGGCTCGGAGTGGCCTGCTAGACTGTGAGGGATCTAGGTTGGTGTTACGCTCTGGGATGTGCTCTCGGTCTCTGTATGGGTGTTAGATGGTGATTTGGACTAGATGATCCTTGTGGGTCCCTTCCAACTCATAATATTCTGTGATTCTGTGATTCTGTAATAATGGTCTTAAAACAATAGTAAGGTTTCTATAGGGAATTCTAAATCTTTGATCTTTAAACCTTCCCCCTAACTTTCTCCTTATCGCCTTTTTTTTCAAAGTAGCAATGGAATTCTAAAGTAATATATTGAAAATGAGCAGAAGACAGGTTCATTACTGAAAAGTGAATGCAGTAAATATTACTGTATTTCAAAGTTTCCCCATGATCTGAGGGGAAATGAAGAAAATGCAGATTTTCAAAAACGTCTCATGGGCACAAACTGGGACTTTTATATGATGTAGTCTCTCTTCAGCCTACAGAGTTGTCTGATTGAGGCTAAACATGAGTCAGCGCCTCAGCATATCAGCAGCATATCAGCTGCTGAGCAAGGACAGATCATTAAGTACTGATCCCAGGAGTTTCACTGAAGATACTATTGTTTACTAGAATTGCTTAAAGCTTAGTGTTCTGTGTGTTGAGTATCGTGTTTAATAACACTTGAGATTTGTAACATTTTTACTTGCAAAGTTAAGCCTTTCTCTTTTCTTTAGCAGTTGAGAAGTCGGGAAGTTATGTAACGATAAAATACTATTGCACTATAAAAAGTAATATATAACGTGCTTCCATAAATAATATTAGAATCACAGAACATTCTGAGTTGGAAGGGACCCACAAGGATCATCAAGTCCAACTGCCTCCCTGGTGGGAATCGAATCCCCGGTCTCCTGCATGAGAGGCAGGGATACTCACTACTGTACTAAAGTGGTTTTGTCTACAACATATTGCAGGTGTCCACTGTCATATAATCCAGAGCTTTGATGACGTAGCTTAATATAATTTCACTGGGTTTACCTCTCATTCCAGAACTGTCAACCCTTCCTGTTTTGATCCTAAAATCAAAATTTAATCCATTTCATATTTTAGGATTACCTCTGCCATCCATGCTTGCATTTCTATTGTCCTGCTTGCCCATGTATATATTACACCAGTCTGCCACACAGGATGGCCTATTTTTCACACAATGACAACACAGGCTTTGGGTCTTCCTAGGCATTATTTTCAATTTTGTTGTTTCCTTTCTATAACAGCAAAGACTATATTGCAGTGTGGAATGCTACAGGGGTATATCAAGGAGGTTTTTATTAAAACATAGTGATGTATATACACAAAACAAAGTTCCACCACAAGGCAAATCTCATTTTTAAAACCTACAGTATTTTATTAGATTTGCAGTACATATGAGCCAGGGAAGAGCTACCAAATCATGTTAAAATATCCTGCAAAATAACTGATTACAAAACATTCCTTCCACTTTCAGGGAGAAATATTTATGTTTGATTTTTAACTGAATAATGGGTTTGATTTTAAAATGCGTCACATTTCTTGTAAGCAGTAAGGTGGCCTCATGAACCCTAGACTATGGTTTTTAACAATAAATAAAAAAACCCAAACAGGATTTCTGTATGCTATACTTCTAATTGCCTAAGTATCTTCCTATTTTTTGATAGCTATGATTTATTTAGTTAAGAAAAAACTATTAAGGAGGCATGAAAACACACTACTTTGTTCTGCTTCTCTTTGTCTTCTCCCAGAAAACACAGGTAATTCAGGCAATTTTCAGATTATACACTTCTATTCTTCCTCTTGATTTTATAGCATATGTTTTTATAATACCATTCTGCAAGAGAGAAAAATGAGAGACTAAACAAGACATAACAAGTTCTATGAAATACTGATTAATGTATTGAAGCTACAGGTTCCCTCACACTGAAATCACAGTGGATATATGTTTGAGGGGTCTAATTCTATATCACTGCACATTCTGGAGGCAGAAGTGGGTTCTTTCTGAAATCTCTAAGTTAGTGAAGGTCGAAAAATTTTTTTTCTTAAAGAAGTTTCCATTTATGAAGATGACTAACAATCTCCTGTGGGACTATATATTGGAACAATTTTCTTGAGCTTACCCCAACTAGGACAGAGGCTGATGTCTCTGGTATCAAGGAATCAATTTCTTTTATAAATAAATAATTGGAAGTATGCAAGTATTCATTCAGGCTTAATAGAAGTTTTGGAACAATAAAATTTACCCATTTATTTTTATAATAATTTATGCTGAGTAATTTCCAGCATGGTGGGAAGCTGCATTCTTAAGAGAGAAGAGCCGGCCTGTTCTAGAAAGAAAGATAAGCACATGGATATGCCCTGTGTATGGGGTTTCTACTTTTTCCTCAGGCTGCAAACTTAAATGATTAACACTTTCATTTACAGACTAATCAGTGAAACAATTCAATGAGTATGCAAGTTTTTCAGGGAAAAGCAAGATGTTCAAGTTTTCTTTTACTTATGAGACATCAAACAAACAAACAAACAAAAAAGGCAGTATGCATCCAGTCTGAAAATGAAAAAAAATCTCTTACACACAGTAGACAAGCAAGCAAATCTTACTCTGGATTGCATTCACAGGAACTGACAATAATGTGGGAGGTAATTATTCCTTAGTAAGATGAAAAACATTTTTCTCCCTTCCTCTGCTATAAAATGTTACTGTAACAAAGATTATTACAGTAGTTTTTTAGGGCCAATGGGATAGGAACAAACACAAATTCCCTTAAATTGAACTAAAATTTTTCACTGAGTGTCTAAGAGAAGGCTTTTGTTTGGCTATTAAAGTTCAAGAAATTTTTCTATGGAATTCGTGAAGTCTTATTCACCAGTTGTTTTTAGGATGGATGAAACAAACATCTGTCAGAATGATCGTAGTGTAGACTACTGATCAGTTTCATTCCTAAGGACTGGAGCATATGATCTCCCATATATGATCTCTGACTCTGATTGAGTTTACCACCAGCTGGATCTCTTCTTGTTACACTTCCCCTTGCATAAATATTTTTCTTGCTCTACAGACTTCATGTTTATAATACTGTGAGTGCACAGGGATTCAACTGGTTTCCTAATAGATTAGGTAATAATGGTTGGACTCGATGACCGCTGTGGTCTTTTCCAACCTTAGTAATTCTGTGATTCTGTGATTCCTGATACTCAAGTACCCTTCTCAATGAGGTATTTCTGAAAAATTTTCAGTGCCCCTCTCTAAATGTATGCAACAAACCTGAGCAGAGATAAAGCCAAAGTAAGCAGCAACTTATAGCCCTGATGTCCAGGACAAGTGCTGACTCTTCTCTTTTTCCTGACTATGTTCCTACTGACAAAACCAGTAGCCTTCTGCTGCCGCATATCCCATCTCTTCCTTAGGCAGGAGGATTAAAAAAAAAAAAAAAAGCTATTTTCAGAGTTTCATGACAGAGTATGAAACTCCTCAAGGCATTTCAAGAAAGGTTCTTGGAAGCATCAGTGTTTCTTAGACATTACTGTGCTACAGTGGTTATTCCTAGTATAATTTTCCACAGTCTGAGAAGTGAGTCCCTTCCAACTCAGAATAACCTGTGAACCTGTGAACTCCTGCAGGAACTCCTATCAGGCTGCCTCACACAGCACCATAGGGATAGCCCCGGGGATCTGCCCTATCTCATGACATGTGGCTTGCATTGGAGGTGCATACCTGCACATGACAGCTCAGAGCAATCTGTAGTACTTCCATGGAGAGATGACACCAAGGATGCTCTCACTTGTCATTTGCACACAATCCCTGGCATGTCATTGCAATACTGAGCATAAGAAAGTTTACGGATTTAGGACACGTAGTCTGAAAAGTACAGCTTAAATTAACTGGGACTTTTGCTTTAGCAGTATTTACTGCATTAATACAGAAAATGTAACATTTTACTTTACCTTAATTTAGACAAGTCCTCAGTCACATTTATGTGCTCATTAGCGAAGTGTCTAAAGCTTTACCTTTAATATGCTGAACACATCCCATTCTCAAGAGCCGGCTGATTCATAGCTCTGTCAGTCTTTACAGATGAGGTTCTCTCTATCTCTCTTGCTCAACTGAGAAGCATTTTAGACCACATCTATTAGAAAAGGCCTTGCAGAAAATATAGAGGGTGCTCGTAGTTGTAGTATCTCAGATCTCTAATGGCCATTGACAATTTAAGCCTTCACAGAAGGTAGAACAAAACCCAGAAAACATTTTCTGTGAAAGTACCTGATAGTAGCCTGGACTGGAATTCTTAACTCCCACTTTCCACGGAATAATTAAATATTCATTAGGTTCTGAGGAAGGAAAGAAGAACAATATGAGATTGAACACTAAGGGACTAGGCCTTAGGCTTCTGGTGGAACAGAGTACTTCTTTTCAAATATTTAAATTTTGAATTGGAAGTGAGAGCAGAAAGTGAGATTCTTCTCTTCTCCCAGATGAAAATCATAAGAAAACAGTGATTTATAGCGACATGTTCACCCATGAGTTTTTTTCTAGGGCACAGTGAATATTTAATGTGTCTGTGAGGATGGATATAGCTTCCACAAGAGTGACCAAAAAGAATCTTCCCTTTTTCATCTCAAAATACCATCAGCTCAGTAATTTGGGGTTAGAAAATGTAGGTTTAACCTCTTTGTAGAACAGGAATGAATCTATTCTGGTTAAATGTTTTTTTGCAAAAATATTCAGATAAGCTCACCTACGGAAGGGAGCCACTGCTAAGTCCATACTTGGTGAGGAGGACTGGCAGAAGGCATTCACACCAAAGAGAAGTCTGATAGTTTGAAACCAGTATGGAAGTAGGGAGATTCCACAAAGGCTAAAGATGTGATCTAAATTCTATCTGTTTCTGTTGGCTAACATGTGTTACCTGCTTGCCTCACAGCATTTGGGAGAATCACGTGCCTAGAACTTATAAATTTGCCTGCACTGCATGTGAAACAATGCATGGCATCAGCGATGTAACACAGGACTGAGGTATCCTGACAGCTGGGTTCTTTAACAGCAAGTTAAAAATACCTTCTGAGCCTAGATCTGGATTTCACATTTTCAGTCTCCGCTGCAGATAACCGTATTTCAGGAAGGAAAGACAGAATTGTTGCTATTTATACTGTTGTTAAAAAGTCAAGTTTTCTGGACATCTCCCAGAGGTGTGTTAGTTCAATGGGTCAGTTGCCAAGAAAACTCTGCTTCTTTTACATTGAAGTTCTATTCTTGTGGTTTATGGTGTCGCTATTTCAATGGTTGTAGTTGTAACAGGAGATTATGGTCACACTTGCACTACTCTTCATGTAATGTGAATCCAGGGACTGGCAATCTTGAATGAGAGCTGGTATTTATAATCTGGTCAAATAAGATTTAGGCACCAATTAAGTTTCAGGTGAGGCATCTCAGTAGATGTTATATGCAACTGAATGGTGAAGAATTCTGAAGTCATTCAAGGTTGTGGTTTCAGGGTTATGTACAGAAGACTTTTCTCAACAGTCTCAAAACTGTGTGGCCACAAATGGACCAAAAATTCACATTGGAGGTCTAGAGTCATGCACATGAAATGAACTCTTTCCTTGCTATGAGTCTTTGAGCATTCAGACACAAAGCTAGACAATTTCACTGTTAATCAGAGTTTTCAGGAGAAGAGACAAACAGGTCCTTGTAGAAATAAATACTGAAATAAATACGAAAATATTGTAAGACAGAGAAGAATATTATCTTTAACTGCTCCTCCATCATGCCATTTCTGACTCCTCTCTCCAGTTTGAGAAACAGTTGTCAGCAGCAGTGAATCATCTGTGCTGCACACAGCCCTGTTCGGCAAACTGCAAACAGCCATCTCCTGGGACTCTGCTCCAGTTTGCACGTTTATCCCTACTGGAGGCCCTAGTTAAAATAAGGAACACTACATCTGCAATGTGCATTTATTCTGCTTCCATACAAAATAAGTGTAGATGGATACAAAATAATCTTTTAGGGGTGGAAGACAGGACGTGGGGAGTGAGGATATCTGAAGCATCTTTAGAACTTTCTGAAGGCTGGTAAAAGGCATGAGGCAAAAGTGTGGTCAGCAGAGGAGTTTATATGGAAACTTGCTGGGCTCCTTGCAGGAAACACAAAAGGGATTATGTAGTCAAAGGTCATATTAAGGGTGAACCCGCTTTGCAGTGTTTATTCGTCACTTCTATTTTGGGTAGTTTACTCAGTTTTCATGTATGTCAAATAAGAAAGTTTATCTATACTTCATTTTCTATTGCAAAGTCTCTGTTTGCAGAGTCGCTAACTTTACATCATTTCTTTCTTAAGGATATTGAATTTACCCCAGGACTAGAAGCTGACATTCTAGGAATTTTATAGTATAAACTATACCTGCAATTAAGTGAAGTAACTGTAGTAGAAAAAAAGACAAGTTTTTTAAGAGGCTGTGTGTGACTAAATCTGGCAAAGAATTGAATGCTTGCGTTTTCCATTGATGTCAGCTCACAGATAATAATTTTATAAATGGGAAGTTGTCTGAAGATATATTGCAGTCTGACATTGAGCAAGTAGATTTAAAACAGATTAAAAAATTAAAGACATAAGGAAACACATAGCCTGAAAGAATGATGCTTTTAAAGTGTCTTGATACTTCGCTGTGTATTCAGAGCCACTCTGCTAAGCGTTTTGGGTCTTTTTGCAACATTTACAAACCTCTGCTTCACTAAGAATTATTTTAATTGTGCTCTTAGACAGGTAATTTTGAAGTTCTTTTTCTCCTTAAAAGTCCTAATAAATGGATAATCAGTTCACTCACCTGTGACTGTCTGAGATTATTTGCCTTCCAGTACTTAAATGGGGCCCACAAGAGAACTGGAGAGGAAGTTTAGGAGGGCATGTAGCGATAACACAGTGGGGGGATGGCCTCAAATTGAAAGAGAAGAGGTTTAGATTAGATATTAGAAAGAAATTCTTTACTGTGAGGGCGATGAGACACTGGTACAATTTGTCCAGACGAGTTATGAGTGCCCTATCCCTGAAAGCGCTCAAGACCAGGTCACATGTGGCTCTGAGCAACCTGGTCTCGTGGAAGGTGTCTGTGCCCATGGCAGAGGGGTTGGAACTGGACAATCTTCAAGGTCCTTTCAAACCCAAACCATTCTATGACTCTATGATTCCCATTATTTCTGTTGCTTCCAAGAGTGTCTTGAAGAATCAGTCTGTTCCCCTCCTGACAAGCTGCTTTCTATATCCCCTAAAACAGAAGACATTGAACTTTGGACTTTGAACCAGCAACTCTATCTAAAAACACATGAAATATTTGCTGTTAACTGGAATCAGTTCATTCACTGAGTGAAAGGCACCGTGAAATGCTCTGAATGTCCTTGCTTCCCTGAAATATGCATTTGATTACTTAATTCAGTGATTATTGTTTGTACTAACATCAAGGGAACTATATAAGACAAGAAGTGTTAATGACGGTTTACAAGAGGAGGATTCCAGCAGCAGTTTGATCAAAAGAATCCAAGTCAGTTCCCATTTAAGATCAGGAATAAATTGTGGAGCCCTTTTTAGCTATTTCGTCTTGTGACTCATTCTGCAAAGCAGTGCTGCTTCTAACATATCTTTCTGTTTCATTCATCAGTAGAAGTAGCTCAGGAAGTAAAGAGCAGCAGGATGCAGGGAGTTAACAGCTATGAAAAAATTCACATTTTACGTAACTTTTTAAAGTAATAAGCTGAAGCACTAAAAAGACAAAGGTTTTACTTTTGTCCATTCTGGTTTTTTAAAAGAGGCTTCTGGTTTCCCCTAATTTCTTCTTCAAATGAAGTTCACCAAGAAAATAGAGCCATTTTCTCAGTTTGTTGTAGGTTGATAAAAATGTGCTGGCTTCCTTGCTGCTTTGTCCCAGCATTCGTTTTCTTTCATTCTGTAGAGGGCTCAGACAATTTGCTCCCCAAAGGAGGGATTCTGGATCAGCTGAGAGGAGATGATTTCATGGAAATATTCAAATACGCAGTTGTTATCTGATATGTCCTTACATGTTCTTAGCGCTCACTAAGTCACTCCTTTCAAAGTTGTCCTGTGGAAAGCCAGACTATAATCTTCCCTTTCCCTTTATCAAGAAGTCAGTTGAAACATGTGCAAAGGATGTGAGCAATTTAAGACAAAAAGAGGGATGAGGTAAGATGCTTTATAATTTATGCATTGTTCAGTGAGTGTAACTATAGTGAATGGCTAGATCCTCCGAGTTTCTGGTAGCTCACCTCCCAAACAAAATCCAGCTACTTCATGACTGTCTAGAGAAAAGCAGCTACAGCTCCCTTGGCCTCTTTCTTCTGCTTGGGGGTTAGACCCTTGAAATGAAAAAGCCTTCAGAATCTCTGAAACTTTTTGTCTTTATGTAAGAGCAGGAGGGAGAAGAGGCTCCTAGAGGTCAGCTGCACATGTGAGCATATCCCTTGTCTCTCCCATGAGGGGCATCTTCCAAAATCTTTCTATTCCTGGAAATGCATGGATTTAACAAACCTCCAGCATCTTCATCTTTAAAACCAGAAAAATACTCTGTGTTACTAACAGGAAGCCCTCTTGTCATTCTTCCCACAATTTCAAACCTTAGGGATATTCTGTGCAACAGGAGCCAGATGAGGAGGTAACTGTCATTATCCATTCCAATGTCAGTGTAACGGCTTTCTTTATCAGTGTGCTGTAAAAGTGAAAGAATGGCCAAGCCATAAAGCCTTTGCTTGTCCTTCTCCTTGAGAAGGGAAGCCAGCCTTGCAATTAAGCTTTGTCAATGATATACAGTACGTCCCCGGTGCATCGCGACCTCGCCATTGCGACCCAGGCGATGTGCGATATAAATTTCCCGCAGTCCGGTTTCAAGCATTTGCGAGGTTCCCTGACTGACGCATGCGCAAATGCCACTGCTTTGCTGAGGGGCGGTGCCGGCTCTCCCTCTGGAGCAGGACTGGGCCGGCCCCACGGGAAGGGCGCGCGGTTTCTGTGGCTCGCCGGGGGCTGTGGGATGGGGACGGCCACTGCAGAAGTCAGAGCAGGGTCCTGTGTGGCGTGAGGCGCCAGGTGGGGATGAGTCCTCCACCTGCCTATGCTTAATTGATCTAGGTCCCTGAGTGTCACTCACCCACCCGTGTGTGCAGAGCGCCTGCAAGCTGCGAGCAGGCAGTGCTTGTGTGCGTGCATCTGTGTTATTGTTTCCCTGGCTACGGGCGGGGAAGGGAAGTGCCCCAGGAAAGTGGGGCTGCCTGCGGCATGTCAGCGGGGCATGCTCACTCCACTGCCCCAGCCTGCCCATGGGGCCGGGACACAGGGCGGGGGAGCAGCGGTGCAGGATTTTCACTGCCAGCGGCAGATGTGGAAGCGACAGCGTGGCTGAAGAGAAGTCTAGGGATTCTCGAGGGGGTCCCCCGAGGCAGACAGGGCACAGAAATGCTTCTCTTTCCTCCCGTGTGCTGTGAGAGCCTGTGGGGAGGAGTCGAAGAGTCTCCCCAGCGCTCCTGATTGGCTGGGGGTGGAGCAATGGGTGTGGCCTGCATGCAAATGACCTGCAGGTATTTGTTAGCTTGACATTTTGCAAGGCCCGTGGGCTGTCCCGTTCCTCACGAAGGACAGGGTATAACTGTATTTTAGTCTTTGTAACATTTTACTGCTTTAAAAAGTGGCAACAGTATATTTATTTTTGTGTGTTGTGTGAAATACATAATTTGAAGTCAAGAATATATAATCTGAAGATAGAGTTGCTTGATAATAAGACTCTTTATAGATCCTTCAAATAACTGCTTCATGCATTTAGTGATAGTACTCCAGTATATATTTGGCTTATTTCACACCATCTGTCTTCTAAGATTTTTTGTTTTTATGAAGAGGAATAGCCTCTCACAACAATTCATGGAAGTGTTTGTGTGTTTGGAAAGTAGTTTTAAATTTCTAATCTTAGTTCTTAAGTACACTTCTAAGTTCCACTGAATACAGACAGCTATGATCAGAATATCTTTCTGTTTGTTTGTAAAATGTCCATGGTGATATGCACAGTAAATGTAACATGACAGTGAGGCCCAGTGGGGTTTTTTTCTGCTAAGAGCATCAGCTTGGGGTTCTGAAGGAGAAAATCTGATAAAAAGCAATTGCAAAAGTCTCTTTTACAATGGAAATATTTTTTCAATTTCCACTGCAGAAGAAATAATGTATCTCCAGTAATGCATGATGAAAAGTTGTTACCATGAAACTGTGCAGGCCTAGAGGAAAAAAAAACCCAAAAAAACAGAGCTTAACAAGGAAAAAGAATGTACAAGGCACACTTACCCTCTGTACTGCATTTGTCTCTAAGAGATGACAGCCCACATGTGAAAGAGGCTTCTTAGAAAAGTTAACTTCCAGTCCTGTTTGAAAGGAGCAAGAAGTTTGTTGACTCTTGACTGCAATCATCTCCATTGCCCCATGGCCAGGCTGAAGTGAATATTATACAGTGGTGGAAGCTAGCCTGGAAAAAAAGATGAGTAATACACCAGGGAAAAAAACCTGCTCTGCACAGAGAGGCTGGAGAGTGAATGTCCTTCAAGATGGATATTCTTAGTGTACATCTGTTAGCCTTCCTGTTGAGGAGTTCTGCCAATTTCCTACAAGGAAGGGATAACCCACATATTGGTTTACTACTCTGCTCCAAAGATGAACTTTCTGGCCATTAAAAACATGCTTTTAATAGAGTGTGAGGTAAGATAGAATGGAAGAGTTCTTCTGTTCTAGACAGTATATCTTGATATTGTTCACATGGTGGGGAGTACCACACGTGAATTCACCTTTCCCATGAACTCAGTGAGTTCACTTCTCAATGAACTATCTCTTTATTAGAGGCATTCCTCAATTAAACTGATAATAAAAGTGGATTTTATTATTTTTTTTTATTTGGGGAAACATAGTTTATTTGGGCTTTTTCTGAAACACAAACTCTTGTTTTTGTCTTTGAAATCTTTATTACTTGCTTGTCTTAAACATATATGGATATCTCAGAAATGCCTATCTTCCCCCTATCTGTGAACTTTCTTTAACCCAGCCATTCTCATTCACTAAAATGTCTCTTTGACCTGCGCTGTAAAGCAGTTGACCTTTCCACCTCAACCTCCCTCATTCATATTCACTTCTTCTAAGACATCAACATGACACAGACCTTCTTTATGGGTGAATAAAAAGAGCAAATAGATCTAACTACCTAAAAAAAAATGCTTATGATTTAAAAGCTCTTAGCATCTGAAAAGAATTGTAGCTTGTGTAATATATGACATTGCAGAGCACTTCTGACTTACAGTGGCTTACAGGGAACTGGGACAGCTGTCCTCACCTCTAGCTAGGTGAAAACTTAGGGTTGCAGAGGTGCAGAATTGTGACAAGTATTCCTCCTAAAGAGGCAAGTTTTAAAAAAGAAGGTAGGGAAAGCATTCCACACTCTGTACTTGTTCACGGAAAACTTTGTCCCTTGGTACAATAAAGAAACTCAAGGGAATATTGGTGCTTTTCGTTTCCTTACAGTCTCCTCAGAGGGAGAGCTATGGACACGGTGTAATCCTGTCTTCTGAGCAGGAGACATATCTTGAAGTTTTATGTCATGCCAAGCTTAAAGGACTTCTAACGCTGCCTGCTTTTGGAAAGATTTTTAGAAAGGACTTTATTCCATCATTGCCATTTAACCCTTAGACAAATACTTACTTCTAAAAAAAGCATCTCAAAGTATCTGTTTTGTGAGTGAAATACACTTGCTTTGAACAGATACATATATGTAGCAACAAATATACAAAAGAAGAAAAGAAACTTGTGCATTTTATTTTGAATAATATCAAACTTGCTGCCAGCAGCCACTGTACAACATGCAGGTTTCCTATGTGTTACACAGAAAAAAAACTATGGCATGAAATCAGCCAGTAAATAGAATTAGTTCTTTTGGCACCTGATATTTGGTGCCACCATACATTGATACCGGATGCTGAGATGTTTCCTTCATCTACTATTATGTTTTTTCCTAATGCTGCTTTGGTAGATGATCAGAGAGCTGAGTGCAGTGGCTGCTTGTATTTGTCGTGACAGGCTCTGTTTGCTGCAATGGCAGCATTAAACATCTCATTAAATACGTGAGGTCAAACCAGCAACTAAGATATCCTGTATGTGGTTCTCTGTGGGTGGCTAAGTAAATGAAGATTTCAATAAATATTTGATGTCTTCTGGGACATGAGAAGTAGCTTTCTTTGTTCCTACAGAAGGTTCTTGGCTAGTACCAATTTTTAAAGGAACAGCCAACAATTGTCTTGAATCCTGAACCTACAATATTGGCAAACCCTCATTTAATGATCATGATTTTTCGTACCACTGGTTTGTGAATTCATGGCTGAGCGTCACCGCCTGTTATCACTTGTGTCACTAATGAGTAATACCTGCAAAGAGCGGCAGATTTTTCTTCAACTAAAATCCTGCAAAATTTCTTGCAGATTTGATTCAACCATTTGTGAGTTTACCCGGCCGACGCATGCGCAATACCTCTGCTTTGCCAAGGGCCAGTGTCAGTGCTCCCTGTGGGGAGGGCATGTAGTGCGAGGCAGGGAGGGTGCACAGTTTCTCCAGTTTGCAATGGCGTTTAGGGCCCGGTGGCACCGTGTCCCAGTCCCTGACCCGGTCCTGTGTGTCTCCTGTGTGCTCCGCTGAGATCCAGTGCAGCACTGCCACAAGACATGCCATTCCTTGTTACTCAAAGCCCAGTCAAAGCCTGGGCAGAGCTGCCTGTACCGGGATCGGTGGATGTTAAAGGGAAAGAAACTCCAATACCGACATCCCTGCCCCTGCCATAAATGCACAGGGTGCCGCAATGTTGAAAAGTTAAGGTTTTTCCAGGCTCCAAAAATGCTGACCAGAGCTCAGAGACACCCTTTCCCTGCCACGGAGGCAGGGCGAGTGCGCGCGGGCCAGCGTGGGGCCCCTGGGGCCAGGCCGGCACGAGAAGAGCGGCAGTTGGGGGGGACTGG
Organism: Pitta sordida; assembly: GCA_013390025.1. NCBI lineage: Eukaryota > Metazoa > Chordata > Aves > Passeriformes > Pittidae > Pitta > Pitta sordida. The sequence goes on along the minus strand of WEKX01002716.1, from coordinate 56,679 downwards.
GGGGGAAGAAGTGGCACGGAGTTTGGGCTGCAAGCATGCACGGTTGCAGCAGCCACTCAGTTCCCTTTGCTCCCCTGTGTCAAGAGAGACCATGGGAAGGAGCGGAAAATTATCCGCAGCGCTCCAGAGTGCTGGAGGGGTGGAGCAATGGGTGTGGCCTTCATGCATATTAATGACCTGCACTTCTTTGCGAGTTTGGCTTTTTGCAAGGCCCGTGGCATGACCCGTTCTTCACAAATGAGGGGGTATAACTGTAACAGGGTTCCTGAGATCAATGAAAAGAATAATTAAAACTCTAGAAGTGTAACTCATGATCCAACCAATAAACGACAAAATTTCAAAATATCTGAGGAATCTTTATGTGAATACCCTATACATTAGGAATATAAAAACCAAAAATAATGAGTGACACCAGAAAAACTTGCACTTACTTAAAGCTCCTTCACTATTTTCAAGCTGAAATCCATAGAGCTGTTCATTTCTTCCCATGATTATTCCATTTCTAGAAGTAGATATTTTTGTGATGATTTACATAAGACTTACAATTATACGGTGAGCAACTGCAGACAGGATGAGCATGCATATCTTCTTTTATGTGCTAAGACAAAGAAGAAAAGTTGCATTGACAGTATCACGAAATGTAGCTATGCAGTAATTGACAGTTTTGGAAAATTAATACATATAACACTATGAGTACTCTTCTCTTGAAGATTGCAATAGCAACTCTGTTTAATTCTGAAGCCGAATACAATCCCTGTCATTAAAACACTGCAGTTCTCTCACACCCTTGTGATTTGCGGAAGTTTCCTACTCTGATGACCCATGGACAGGATGTCTCAGTCCCCATTCTGACATACGCCATATCATTTCAGAAAATATTGCGTATCTGCACCTCTGCCTAGCAAAACCAGAATGAAAGGTTAGCACAATCAATCAAATATAAACTTCCAGAATGTTATCATGGATATACAGTCAGGTCTCCAATATCGCGGACCTGTGCTCTTAATCGGGCTCCGTGGAGCCCTACTTCTGTGTTGAATGGCCGTTGCCGCCTGCGCAGGTCGTGCATGTGCAGTTGCAAAAAGAGGCCTCCTTCATCGCTAAAAAGTCATGCTGCTAATATGTGAAGCCGCAATATGGGGGCCGTGAAGTGCAAGAGGGTAGAATGTAATGCATAAATGTATCCCAGTAAATTCACAGTAATTCATCGAGTGATACTTTTCCATATAATCAGACCAAAATGGCTCTGTATGTTTTATACAAGTTAATTTTTCTTATAATCAGAAAACCTTCTTTGTGTGAAACATCTGGAGAACATATATTTTTGCTTGTTATTAAAACAAGAAAGCATTATGGTCAATACAGAGCTGATTGCCTGGACTGATAAAACGCTCCATACATTTAGACCTGATGGAATGGCTTTTGTTTTGGAATTTTACTTGCAAAAATATTGACAAAAACCTTATAAGGTAAGTTTCATTTTTTACTATACTTTGCTATTGTCAGTAAAGTTGCTGTGCCTTGGGATACTGTTAGTCAGGTTTTATCCTGATGATTGTGGTTTCTACAGCTACTAGTTCTAACGATCATTCTCACCACTGCTGCATGTGAAAGATAAATACATAGAAATGCAGCAAATTCAGGCTACTTGACTTTTTATTACTTGGTTGAGGTTTGGTTTTGGGGTTTGTTTGTTTCTTTCTTTTCTGTAGCAAAATGAAGCAAATCCTTGGCAGTATACCTGATATTTTTAATGATTTCTGCATTTTCTGAAAATAGTCACTCGATTTCAGTCTCAGAGACTAAGTGAACTGAAGTTGTTTCACCACCTCCCTGGTGTGTAGGTTGGAAAAACAAAATTGTCCACAAAAAGGAGGCTGAATCATAAGCAATACCAGGCAGCCTGCAACAGACCTTTAAAAACGAGACGTCTTGTACCATTTGCCAAACAGTGGGAAAAGTGTGAAGATGACTAAGATGATTCAAAGCCCTTTTAAAAGCCCTCACATGCCTCATCATGTTCAATTTTACAGAGAGTAATTTACTCCCACCACAACTTTTTGGTACATTCAAATGAAAACATGGAAACTGGTGTTAAGTTACTGTAGTACTAGTGGAAAGCACCAGACCTCACCTTGGAAAACTTTGCTCTCCATGAAATCTGAATGGGATTATGGGGGGAAAGAATAATGTAAGAAATTGATTGTACGTTTATTGCAAGAAACCTGTCTCCATGTTTATGCAGGGTGAGGACACAACTCTACGTACTCTAATGAACTCTTGAACTCTCAGGCCCCATTCCGCCTTAGGAATTATCACTGTAGATATACTTAAAATTGAATGCCATTGCCATTGGTTTCCAGTAATAAAGAAGAGGTGGCAAAACAGTAACATGAGAAAAAAGGGGTTTATTGTCTGTTTGGGAAACAAATAATATCATTTCTCATCTTACTGTTTTTTCTATTTTTATTGGATTAAAATTAGCAACTTTCAGCACAGGACACAAGACACAACTGCTCCTGCTTTTGACCAAACTCCAATGCAGGGGTTACTCCAGCTCATGCATTTTCTAAAAGATGAGGACAAGGAGCTGGAAAAAAAGATGTTACTCTCAATGCCAAATTACCTATTTTGTTATCAGCTCAACACACTGGGCATTGTAATGCTATCTGGTTTTAGAAGATATTTCCTGCTTGAATCAATGGCTACCTCTTAAAAACTGATAGCGTATTAACTTCCTTTGTACTTCTATCTTTGATTCCTGGGATTAACATCCTCAAGTACTCAGAAATTGCTGGAAGTTACTGTCCTGATAATGTTTTATCTTTACGGCCAAAAAGAGTAATCTCAGGGTAGAAAATTTCCTGTTAGTTAGCTTGAGGAATAATGCCATTGCTGCCATCTCTTTTTCTCTAGTTAGTTCCTCTGTGCTTGGTTTGCTTTATTCAAGAGTTTACATTATATATCTGGCAGAATTAGAAATTTATCTCACTCTAGTGCATACTGCTCTTTCATTGCTCTCTGTGTGGTGATGAAACCATGGCCTAGCCTATAATGAAACCAGATGTGGAACATTAAACGGGAAAAAAATTATATAAAATACATAATATTCCTTTGAAGTTTCTAAACTCCAAGCTTTCTTCAACACATCCTTATAGACAAATATTTAAAATATTTCAGAATAAGAAAGTACATATTAGAATTGACACTGTTAATAGAGTCCAAATTTAAGCAAAAAATTCCATTTGAATGGATAAAATATGAATAAGTTTTCATTGAGTGTCACTAATATTTTGAAAAAAAGTTTGAATTTTATCCAAAGAAAGGGATAAGACTTGCTACTGCATGGTTACAGATGCTGGTCTCCACAGTATGCAGCACTAATCAGAGAACATGGTTGCCTCTGGTCTGAGGTCTATCTTTACATGCTATAAATAATCACAGACAGTCACCATCTTCTTCCATAGCACCTGATTATGTGCCATACAACAGATCAAGTGCTTCTTATGCTTACACCATCTGGATGATGTTTTTCTCATGGTTATTTTGCCATCAGTGAACTTCCCACAGATTTTCTATATCCAGAAAAATTAAGAAAAAAATGTCAGGTAAATCTACTCTTGCCTGCCATCCCCTTGGGAAACAGGATTGAACTACCTGCCGAGTACCTTTTTCCTCTTGTTTTTCTTGACACTGTGGTTGTAGAAGGAGATTTAACTAGGTGGTCTGGATGTAGGACTCACAGATGACCAGTAAGGGCAGGTGGAAAAAAGCACAGAAAAAAATATTGCCAGACATTGTTGACAGTACAGCCTCTGCCACAGCTCCAGAAGGATTTGGAGCAGACACACAGCCACAGTCACAAAATGGATTTGAAGGTGTATAAATGTCCTGGACCACATTTTAAAGCCCCAACTCACAGGGGGCCACAAATGGCTCTCTGTGGAGAAACTCTCTGGCACTGCTTTAGTTTACAGTCATGAGAAAAAGCCTAGTATTTGTGTGCAAAAAATCCCTGCAGAACTGGAGGAAGGGCTAAATAAAGGACCTTTATTGAGACATGGGAACAGAGGTAGACAGGCTCTAATTTGGTCGTAACATTTTTATCTGGTGAAATTCCATTGCTACAAAGCTTTGATATAAAGGTTGCTGCAAAGTTTTTGCTGTTAAATCTATTTTTATTAACATGGAAAATGAACTAATCTCAAGACCCTGGAGTAATCTGCCCAGTGTTTCACATACTGGTGCAACATTTTCAGTTTTGCTGAAAGAAAAATAGTATGTACTTGTCTGGAACACTTTCTTGCCTAGCTCCATCCTTCAGTGATTAATTACAGCTGCATTTCAGTCCCTCGGAAAAGAGGATTTATAATAGAAATACTGCACAGTGTACCACTTTTTTCAGCTCTGCATATCCAGGCTGAGCTTGTTGCAGCAGGTTTCACTTACATCTTAAAATGCCTTGCAAAAGCTGAAGCTATTGAGTATATTTTCAGTCTTACAAGTCTGCAGAGATCTTGAGTCATAGTCTTCATGATGTTGATGGAATATACAGCAGCATGAAGAAGAAAAGCTCTGTGGTGCAAAGCTAACTGTTTAGGCAGAGGCTGCATGAGCAGTGGTGCTACTGTTCGGGTCTAACCCAGATTCACTCGACTGCTTCAAAGGGCGGAGAGCCCTCATTCTCTCAAGCACATCTCTATTGCTCTTGCAATCAGTAACTCATTTCTTACTGCTGGGAAGTAAAAATAGTGTCATTAGTTAATGTATGAGCTTTGGGCTTTTTTATGTGTGAATGTACAGAGTATGACTTTGGAGATCACTTTTATTTGTTTGCTTTTATTTGCTCCGTTGCAAAATGTGTGTAATAGTTCTAAATGTTTTGATTTTAGCCTCACTGCTGTCCAGAGCACTAAAGAAACTCAGACATGAAAACAAAGAAACACAGAGAAACAGACAGAATCCTAATCTGATAACCATGACAAAGGAGCAAATCGCCATCCCTCATCCACTCAGTAGTTGGCCTCCATTATTTTGGCAGTGCTTTTTTTTCTTGTGTGGGTGTGACTCCTGTTTCTCAGTGCCCTGGTTATCCCATGTTCTGCATTTTCAAGATGAGATGGGAATCTCTACTGAGAGGTGGTAGGTACCTGCTGAATGAATTCTGAACATACATTGCAGTGACAGAGGAAACAAGGCATTGAATAAGATCTGAAAAGTGTGACTGACAATTATCTGTCTCTTGAACACATCACTTCCCTAGAGGAACTTCGCATGTAGTCCTTTTTATATATGCCTCAGCAAGTTTTCCCTGCTAAATCAAAGGGAAACGTCTGGAATGTTTTCATACTGCAAGAAGAACTGATACCTCGATGGTGTTCCTGAAGGTTATGCATGTGAATATAATTTTCCCTTCATAACATTTTGCAGCGCTGGCAAGATTCACAAATTATTTCTAATTGAAAAATAATTTATCTAAGAACCACCTCTTAAAATTAAATTGTCATTCTTCTCTATGTTAATGAAAATTTTATTAGGCCTAAAAAGATGAAGATGCCTTAATCTTCTTTTTGTATTCAATTAGTTTTCTTTCTTTGGATTTACTTGCATGTTTTAAGCATTGAGACCAACATAGATCAAAGTCCTCGTATTGATCTCTGGGAATGCACATTAGGAACACTGGGAGTCCATGGAGGTATATCTGTCTGCCTACCCTCCACTGCAGAAATAACAGGTTTCACTTTTTCTTTCATTATTTTCTAGCTTCTTCTTTCGTGGTAGCACAAGTTTTAACAAAATATTGCATCTCAGACGACAGAAAAAACAGACAACAAATTTTTATTGAAAAAATGTAACATTTTTCAGAAACCCATAACTAACTAGGTCACAAGATATGCATAGGGCATGTACCTAATTCTGTCAACACACTGCCACCATAAAGTTAGGCTCTTAAAGTTATTCCTGAGTCATTCAATAAATGCAGATTAGACTTACTGGTTTAGCTAATCAAGATTGCAGGCACTGTATTTCCTAAGAGTCTGGTGTCATTAGCTCTTCAGTCACCCGGAATGCAATGACTAGGAGTGATGGCTGCCTATGACAGGCCTGCTTTTCACTTGTCTCCCTATCTCTCTTGGGCAATTAGTTTCATTTGAGTCCGTGTAATATCTTTTAATAAAACTTTTTTCAACCCTTGGGGGAATCTCTAGCTCCTGTAAGCAACCACAAGCAAATTGTGGTGTCTGAAATGCACAGTAATTTTTACTGGGGCAGACATATGATCCAATTTTTCCCTGTTATGTGTAGTGAACAAAAAGCACAGTTTTGATCAAAATTCAAAGAGCTGAGGATAAAGCAATACAAAATATTTTGATTGGTTTGATGTGGATTATTTGTTTTGGGTGATAATTGGTATATTGGTTTTCTGTTTCATATCCACTTTAAGACAAATGGTCTCTGAATTGCAAAACTAATAACTTTTTCAAAGGTTTATGTTCATATATTTTGTTATTATCATATAATTTTATTAAACACAGTATGGTTATTGCATGACAGACCAGGTAATTATTGCACTGACATAATTATTTCTCAAATTGAAAACAATCTAATATTCCACTAGCTTAGACTTTTTTCCAGCTATTTTCCTTCTGTTTGCTTTTTTTCTTTTCGAAAGACAAATATATTTTCACAGTACCCTCTCTTCCTTTAACCTAGATAGCAGCTCAGTTCTTGCATTATTATTCCTCTGAGGAATAATAATGGATTTTCACATGCGAATTATCTGACATTTCCATTTACCTGGAGACTTTACAAAGGTTAGGTAAGTAGATGGAAATAGAATTTTACTCAAGAGAAATTAAGAGCTGGATCTTGTAAGTCACTTGAGAGGATGCTTAGCTTTCTTCATGTGAGCAGTCCTATCAGCCCAGCTTGCTCCCTTTCAGACAGAAGGCATCTCTGGGGTGACAAATGGAGAAAAGGATTTCAGCGAAGCTACGTTTATCCCATTACCTGCTAGACAGTGATCATGTGAGACATTTGGAAAGTCAAGGTCCTAGTATGGAGGTTGAGGCCATGCAGAAACCATGCTATGCAGTGTTTCATGGGCTACTTCTCTGTTGACTCTTTGGGGCACTCTGGCAGCCTTGAGAAGAAGGAGCTTGCACCACTCATGGACTTCTTGTCCTTTAGTCACTGCAATGGATTGCCGATTTAAAACTTGCAACTGGAGCAAAAGGCCTGAAAATAGCCCTCCATGCATGTGCTATGCTAATGGGAATAGTGCAGCCCTTGGTTCACATTCACTTTGGGAAACCTCTGTGTAGCTGGGGGACAAATGAAGAACATTTCCTCTAGCCACTTTTACTACATGTAATTCCTTCATCCAATCCCCTTTACACTACTCTGCAGGATAAATCTCTAAACCAAAATTGAAAGGAACATGATATCTGACCTTTCAGCAATCAGCTTCCAAACTCCACTCCTCATGGAAAGAGAATGGCCTTTCCTGTGTAACGAGTGTCAGAACCCAATTAAACTTTGATTAATGGATGGGATTACTCATGTCAGTGATTAGTCATATCAAAGTTTTCATGATCAGGCCTTAATTTCTTGTATTGCTTCCCCCATATGATTGCTTCCCTCATATGATGTGATGAGCTCATCTCCAGAGAGAGAGAGAACATTAGGAAACACAGAGCAGAGGGTGACATTTAAGAAGTAGCTGCAGGGGCATTTTACTCATTTTAGAATTACTGCATGGATTATCATTAATTGAATGCTTGTTTATGACTCTAACAATTATTTAAAATGCTTCAGTTTCAAAATGCAGTCTGGGTATGATTTCCATCAGTAGACAGAAAATATTTAAGTCTGATGCACTTTTATAGAGAGTAGGAGAAAATTATGTTTACCATTCACTTTTAAGCTGATCTGCAAAATGCTGTCCTTTTAAAGGTCTCCCAAAAAGAGATTCTGAGTGAGGATGGTATTTTTTAAAAGCCTTGTTTTTCTCTTTTTTTCCTGCAAAATGCTCCTCTTGTGTTATCTTTATTGTTTCTACCTTCCTTCTTGGAGCATGATAATTAATCGCTAAAACAACCAAACCATATGCTCAGTGCAAGTATCCACAGACATTTAGGCATTGATTTTAATTCAAGGAATCTATGAAAGGTGATCATTTGAGATTAATGCAATTAGACTATTTACAGTGACTTTTGAAAGAAATACAGCTAATAAAGTGGTGAAGAGATGCACCATCTAAATTGCAATATCCTGCATCACCTGATATATCATCCAGTTAAATAGGCTCATATTCCTCTTCTTGGATCTAGTTCAAGTCAGCTGGTTGAAAAGAAATATAAGCAAAGGATAGAGGAAGTTCTTCCTTGACCTTTAAGTAACTCCAGAAAAGTATTCTGCTGCTACACAGGTTTGCAAAACAAGGATCATTAGCTATCTTCCCTCATTTACATTGGAAAGAGCAGTCTGCTTCCACATGCTTCCCTGCTTAGGTGCACTGGAGTCCACCTGGAAGCCCAGATGTGGAGCAGAGAGGGTGAGAAGATCTCAGGTGTTATTATACAGTCTGCTTTTTCCTCTGTAGGTGGAATGGCACAGGATGAGCAAAGAGGATCCTTCACTGCTCTTGGGCTCCAGTTCTTACACTGGTAAACCCTGAAGGTGGAGTTCTCCCACCTCATGGACCCCACCTTTGGAGGTTAATAGATCAGTGTTCAGAAGAGAGCCTACCTCTGTTTTCTGTGACACCTGTCAGCCTTGGCATGTCTGTCATGCCCCTGAGAGACATTTCATGTACCGATCCAGACAGGGAAAGATTTCTAATGTATCATCACTGGTCCCAGGTACCCAAGTGGCACACGCAGTCTTTTTCCCTGTCTGATCTTGGGGCTTCCTGGTCACAAGAAAGCCAGTACTTTGCAGTGTATTTTCACAGAATCATAGAATCACAGAACATTCCCAGCTGGAAGGGACACACACGGATCATCAAGTCAAACTCCTAAGTGAAAGGCCCATACAGGGATTGAATCCATAACCTTGGTGCTGTTAGCACCATGCTTTAACACCATCTGAGCTAATCTCAGGATCATCTTTTTGGGTTTGTTTTGTTGGGTTTTTTTACCTAATTCCCCATCTCATCATCCCATCATCTAGACTATGTCAATGAGTTCCTCATCCAATCTTATCTTAAACACCTCCAGGGATAGTGACTCCACCACATCCCAGGACAGACCATTCCAATGACAAATCACTCTCTCTGAAAAAGCTCTTCCTAACATCCAGCCTAAACCTCCCCTGCATTGGACGGCACGAGCCGGCGCTGCGGTGATTCACCAACAAGCAGCTACTTTGGGTTTGTAGTGCCCACTCCGAAACCCCCCCAGGGGACCACGTGCTCCCCACCTGTGGGTACTTAAACCATTATCTCTCCTGTGAGCACAGTGAACCTGAGCACGGCGAACAGGAGCAAGGCAAACAGGGTCGTTGACTGCGGGGGGCTTGGGCAACTGCGGGGGGCATGTAAATAAGCAACTAAAAGGCAGTTTGCGCGGCAGTTCGCGCGGGCAGGGCAAGAGGGCAGGGTAGCAGGCGAGGTCTTGGCAGGTGCTGTCTCTCCTTCCTCACCCTCTCAGGCATGGCCAGAACCAGGCGAATGGCAGCCACAGCCAAAACCACAAGGGCAGCTCAGACAGCCATGGCCAAAACCACAAGGGAGGTTCAGACGCAAACTATCCCTGTGACAGTGGACGTGGCTGTCCAGACCTCTGGCTGCAGGGAATGCCTGAGCCTGCTAGGAGCACAGGAGGACAGCCTGCAAAACACCTGT
>WEKX01002716.1:18290-46508 GCA_013390025.1 Pitta sordida | reverse complement strand
TGGTGCCAACAGAAAAACATTGGGTTCTATGACCATGGGGTGTCCTTCTCCAAACCAGGGCTAACAGACCTTGAATAGGGGTAAAAGGGTTTTAGCCCGAGGGCTGGCAAGACTCATTGGCAAGGCTTTAAACTAAATTCAAAGGGGGAAGGGGATCCGGCAGCCACCCCAGCTCCCACAGTCACTCCCCATAGGGCTTGCGCTCCAGTCCTTTCACCATCCTTGTTGCTCTTCTCAACTGACCTTAAAGCAATTCAAGATCTTTGAACATTGAGTGATATAAGACACATTAAAACTTACCCCATAGGAAAAATCACACAGAATCACAGAATACTATGAGTTGGAAGGGACCCACAAGGATCATCTAGTCCAACTCACCATCTAACACCTGTACAGAGAGAATGAACGCACATCCCAGAGCGGTAAACACAAACCTAGTTCCCTCACAGTCTAACAGACCACTTCGAGCCAGAAAGACCCTATACCCCCCAGCTAGACCATGTCACTAAGCTCCTCATCGAGTCTTCTCTTAAACACCTCCAGGGACGGTGACTCCACCACCTCCCTGGGCAGTCCATTCCAATATGTAAACATTTTCTCTGTGAAAAACCGCTTCCCAACATTGAGTTTAAACCTCCCCTGGCGTAGCATGAGGCCATGCCCCCTAGTTCTGGTGTCATCGGCCTGAAAGAAGAGGTCCACACCAACCTGGTGACAACCTCCCCTCAGGTAGTTGTAAACAGCAATCAGGTAACCCCTGAGCCTCCTCTTCTCCAGACTGAACAACTCCAGTTCCCGTAGCCCCTCCCCATAGGGCCTGCCCTCCAGTCCTTTCACCATCCTTGTCGCCCTCCTCTGGACCCTTTCGAGCAGCTCAACATCCTTCTTAAACTGGGGAGCCCAGAACTGGACACAGTACTCAAGATGTGGTCTGACCAGCGCTGTGTACAGGGGAAGGACAACCTCCCTGGACCTACTGACCACACTGTTCCTGATGCAGGCCAGGATGCCATTGGCCTTCTTAGCCACCTGGGCACACTGCTGGCTCATATTGAGTTTTCTATCGATCAGTACACCTAAGTCCCTCTCCACTTCATTAGTCTCGAGCCACTCCTCCCCCAGCCAATAGCGGTGCATGGGGTTGTTATGGCCGAAGTGAAGAACCCCACACTTAGTCTTGCTCAACCTCATGGGAGTCTGCCCATCTCTCCAGCCTGTAAAGGTCCCTCTGAAGGGCCCTCCTACCCTCTGGCAGTTCAACATTTGCCCCCAGCTTGGTATCATCTGCAAACTTGCTGATGATGGATTCAATTCCCTCATCCATATCATCTATAAAGATGTTGAACAGTGCTGGGCCTAGCACTGAGCCCTGTGGGACTCCACTGGTGACTGTAGTTAATATCCATCTGTTTGTTTTAGTTACTTGTTTATTGCATATTGTGTCAATGCATTACTTTGCTGTTTCAGGGTATGGGTTCAAAAGTATAGTGACTCCTGTCACTATACGCATACCATACAATATTATAAAAACAAGGCTTAGGCATTGCCCTTTTTCCAGATATCCTGAGGATATAATTTTACTGTATACTGACATCCTCACTAGACAAAACTAACTACTCTGGGATCAGGAGCAACACAGCTACCATGTTAGCATGAAGCTGTGCTGAGCATCTGGGTACATCAGCTCAGGCAACATAGCTGTGCTGCTTTGACTAGCACTGAAAGTCAGCATCCTGAAGACTTCCATGTTGAATGAACATGAGAGCTTGGAGAATCACTACATTTTAGCAATCCACACTGGGCTAGGGATGTACCCAAAATGGCTTTGGTTTGTGGCTTGAATAAAAAATAAAAACAAAACTTCGGTTCTAAAATTAGTCAGGGATCCCTGAAAAGTTTTCTGCTTGTACCTATAGAAAGTTGGGGCCTGTAAAGCCTCACAGCCTGAGTGAACCATTGAAGGCAAGGCAGCACAGCCCTGTATCACCATACAGAAGGAGGAAGAGACAGCAGTGAGGCATCCAGTTTCCAGATCGACTTAAAATATAGCAAACACTTGGTTTAAGCAACTGTCACCAGGTGCTATGTGACTGTATGTGATGTCTTGCTTTGGAAGAGGAAGTGTCTGTTAGAGGGTCCATGGGAAATTTTCAGTAAAGCCACTGGTTGTACTTTCATCACTCTTTGCTTCTATGATACTAGATTTGACACAGCTGTTGCTTGGCATGGCTTTTCTTTGAAGAGTCAGAAAATCCTGAAGTTGTCATCTACTGAGTGATACTCTTCAATAAACTGTCTGGACTTCTATAAATATTGCTGACTCCATGCAGGGCATTATTATCCTATCTTCCAGGGAACATCTCTAATCATAGTGTACCCGCCCATGTCAATCTAGGACACACACCCAAGCCTTAGAAATAGCAGTGGTAAAATCATAAAACGTTCTAACACAGAGTTGGCAGGCAAGCACCAGAGAAGATCACAAACTGTACAAAATGCACAGTTATGAAGTGTATATGCTTCTCTTTTCCCCATCAAAGTGCTGGCTGAGTATTTTACAACTTCAAACTAATGCTACCCCTCTTTTTTCCTTTCCTTTTTACTTCTATATGAATTTCCCTTTAATCAGAGCAGCCTACTTGACAGGAACACAATTACATGCAGTGGAACATTGGTTCCGTGACCAAAGCGGTCTCTTGTTTTTCATTAAGAACAGTTTTCCAGTTAAAACAGGACTGAGCGTGATGTTAAAATGTGTGTTCTAGGTCTGCTGGGGAACATCTGCAAGACCCAATTACAAGCTCTTCATATGAGCAAATAGTGAAGAATAAAGGTTCTGCGTGGTTCTATTCACTATTACCTTAATCCCATTCACAAAATGAAGCATGAATGCCTGGGAAACTGTTTTCTTCATTTCTGAGTTGGATTGAATATCTTTATCTTCCCTGAAAAGGCTATCCATTGCATTAGACTCTAACTGCACAGCCCACATTTCCAAGTTCATGTACCATTTTGTTTTGGAGAGGATTTTTTTGTGAGAATTTTGAGGGGCAGTTCTAGAAGTCGGCTCACTTCCATTAAAAAAAAACATAAAAGAAAAAAGAAGAACAGTGTTCCCTGGGAGACAACGCAGGTAAGACATACCACAAGCTCTTCTGTACACTCTGTATGTGACTCAGGAACACAAGTTGGCATTGTCTGCCTGAATACAGACATACTTCAGACTCAGTAAAGGCAAACATGGCACTGGCAACTTTCCAGGTAAGCAGTCTCATTCAAATAAGGTAATAGTATATGGCTGAGGTTGGTTGTCTTTGCTGTTAGTTACTATTTATGGAGCAACCTTGAAGTGTGATGGAGCATTAGATACAGAACTTTTTTATTGCAGCAGTGGCTAAAACTTCAGGGCACCTAGGCATTAGTTCACATTCTCTGTCACCTACCAGCCTGGACACAATTTAAGCTGTACAGGAACCAATGAGACTACTACTTTTCAGAAAGTCTTATCACCTAGTAGTCAGGGTATCAGAGTATTCGAGATATGGGTTCAAAACTTTAAAATCTGAGGCCCTGATATCTTAATTATTTTAGGAGTAATTTTTTAATCATTCTTGGAGATACTCAAATACCATCTGGGCATGATCCTGGGCAACATGCTCTAGCCGGTCCTGCTTAAGCAGAAGCATTTAACCAGATGACCTCCAGAGATCCCATCCAACATCAGCCATCCAGTGATTCTGTAAGGTATTTACATCCTCTTAGCTTGCTTCAGCAACTTTAAGTCACAAGGTATTGGATCTATAATCCCCATTTTAGAGGTGTAACCACTCTTGCACCATTTAGGGATAGCACTCAGGTCTGCAGGTGATGCTTAAGAGCCAGAAAAGCATTCAAACCACTCAACATGAAGAACTCGAATTAGTCAGCATGGCTGTTGTAGCAGGAGATCTTCATAGCTCCATTAAAATCTACCCCTGAACTTAGAATAAGGTGGAGGGCATTTTGAATGTGAAAGCTTTTCAAAGGGGGAAGTTTGACAGTTTTCTAAAGATATTTACAGTGATCCTCTGCTTATTCACGATCTGTATTTTGTGGCATCTGAATAGTAGAACTTGATTTTTCTGCAAGTTGTGTGACCTTGGCGCCTGTGCAGAACATACCATGAACCCGTCAGCTCATGAATAGATAATGAGCTTATGAATACATAATTGGTCCTGTCCACTGTCATTGTCCACCAGACTTGTTGTACATACTTCATTCTCACCGTTTAGAGGGAAGGGGAACTGCTACCATCTCTATGATGCCAGAAGCACTGCTGTGCAGCCAGCACTTCCGGGCACAGTGGCGCAGCGCTCCTGAGAAGTGCGCTCTCAGGACCGCCCTCCAGACCTCATTAGTGGAGGGGGCGTGGCTACAGGCGTGGCCTACTTGGATATGCATGGGTTTGCTATCTTCAGAGATTCTGGAATTCACAGGAATCCAGGCAGACCCAATGGCCCGTGAGTTCCAGGGATCAACTGTATATCCATTCTGAGAAAGTTTCATTCCCATCTCACACATTTCAGGATCCTGGTACTTCAGAACCTAGTCTGCTCAGCTGATATCTTATGAATTACAAAGGATTCCTGATGGAGTAGGAGACTCAGAATTGCTTTAAAAACTAGGACCAGAATCTAATGAGCTCATTCTTCAGTACGATTTTGTTCAAGAGCCTTGTGAGCAGGATCTTTCATTATAGTCAACTTTTATGGCAATTTGTAGTGATTGCTCCAAATTATCACTTCCTTCTGCTATCAGAGAGAAGATACCTAGTTAGAGAAAATTTCCTAATATATCCGTATAGTTTCACATTCATCTTCAGTTTCATGAAACCAATTCCCAGCATACTGTATACTTAGTGATTATGTTTAATATGCAATGTGAACAGATTAGTGATTCCTTTCCAGAATTAAAATAAGAGCATAGAAGCAAAAATAGAAGTATAGATTTATTAGAGAAGTTATCTAAAATACAACATTTTCCTTTTTAAATTAGAGCATATATTATTTCAATGAAAAGATATTTTGTATTATTTCTATGGTAATAACTTTTAAAGATACGTATTACTTAATTTAGAACATTTTTAATTAAAAAAATCCAACACTACTATTAAGATATAGTCAAGGTTTTTGATAACTTGGGTAAAAATGCAAAACAGTCTCAAAAATATTTACATAGTTTCTTAAAATCTAAGAAGTCTAATCCTAAATATTCATTTTGCTTTACTTCCTCAAAATACCTTTTTTTCCTAAGCCATAGATACTGTATTCCTGTGCTTCTCACAAAGCTTCAAGTTACTGTTAGTTGTGTACTATCACACCAGTAGATGAGGTTTTTTTAAAATGGCTTACTTTGCTAACACCACATCCTCTCCCAAGTAGCCAACACATTGTTTTACCGAAGTGTCAGTCACAGTAATAGTCACCAAAATGCACACAGCACCCGTCCCCTGCCTCCCCCAACCCCACACCTCAACAACCCTTTCCCATTTGGCCAAGAGCCGTTCACATTTCATTAGCTGGCGTTTCAGATACAGAGCAAAAGAAAGAATGAATCTGGGAGACAAGATGTTGCCAGGGCACACACGGCAAAGGTTTGATTTGAGCTTAGCAAAAGGAGATCCTCACAAACACAGCAATTTCTAACACTCTCAGCACTGAGGTTACTGGAAGGAAGCTCTGACTTCTCTGCTCTTCAAAGGCTGACATGGGCGCCAGTTGTCCACCATATGGCACACAGGCTCATTCTCAGCACTGAAGCAAAGGCCACGGAGTTTGCACATCTGTGGAAAAATACAAACATCCTCAAATGCATCCTTCATTTCAGCAGAACTATGTATATCAAATTATACACCTCAATCAGAGTTCCCACTCAAAGTTCTACCAGCACTAACAGTCTAGAGATGGTGTCAGCATTTATGTGCCTGCATTTCAACCATTCCATTTCCTGTCCCTGACATAGGTTCTCCTGTCCACAAAATATCCTAGCAAGAACAACTATGAAAGCACAGAACACAAGGACATAGGTAAATATTTTCTGAACTCCACATGCAAAAAGCTGTTTGTCCTTGATCCAAAGCTGAATTGAAATCCTTTCAGAATCCTCTGCAAGTTGTATGGTTTGGGCTCTTTTCATACTTTTTTTTTTTTAAATATTTCCTAGAAGTCAGGCTGCAGACCAGGCCTTCCCTCATTCAAGGGGTAAGGTCCTCATCAGTGACCCGCCTTCCCTGAACTTTACCTTTAGGACTGATAGGAACAAAGTTCAGAGCTTAACCTCTGCCAGGAACTGCCATGTCACTACAACAAATAACAGGCCTGCTACATTCTGCTGTTATATACAAATATTCTGCTGTTATAAAACCTATTCAACTGTGTCAATACTCCGATGTATGGTTTCTTGTTTTGATCAGTTCTGGAAAGAAAAGGCAAGCTGCCACACAAAGTATTTTGATCTCAAACACATCACTGAAATGTTGATAGTAATACAGAGTGGGGTGTGTGGGAGAAACAAGTGGTGTCTTTTACCACTTGTAGGTGGTTAAAGTAGGTGTAGTAGGAAAAACAAATCTATTTTAGTGAATGTGTTTCTGCCCTACAATAAAACCATATTTCTTAGCCATGTATTATTAATAATAGTAGTTCAGAAAAAATTAACTGTGTCAACTTTAATGCTCCCTTGTAGTTTATTAATTATAATAATTGCTATAGTTTATTATTTCAAATTGTTCTTCCTTACTGCATATTCTATCTTTTATTACATTAAGTCCCACGACAGCTTGGTAGCTTTTCTTTTCCACACCAGATGAATACATCCCCTAGAATTGCATGGATTGTTGGCATGTCTGTCACTGAAGAAAGATTTAAGAGTTTGAAGGTTAAACTAAGTCCTTCCTTCAGGGCTGGTTCATATTTGTAGGCTTTGGATTCTATTTATATCTCCCAAGCACACAGACCTGAACTCAAGAATGGAATCTTCCCTATATGTAATTTCACTAATGGACGGTGCAGAACTCTAGGGCCAAGAGTGATTTAATCTGCACAAGCTACTTCCTACAAGGAAGACTATCCTTCTAGAACTGGTCGACAGAGTATTTTCTTAGGCAGCAGACTTCGGTAATCTGCAAGTTTTGCTTCTTCCAGACAATGGAGTTTTGTTAGGATTGTCACAATTCCATGTAGGATTTCAGTCTGTTCTGTGCCAAACAGATTTTGTAAAAAGAGCCCTGTGTCCTGAAAACACTGGAAAACCAACATATCAACTACAGATTTACAGTGGGAGACTATGGATATGGGATACATGCTCTCCAGGTGCTTGGTAAATCTGATATTTTCAGGGCAAGTATATCCGGATAGGTGGTGTGTGCATGTACAATGAGCCCACTGAATATCAGAAAACATGCAAACTAACTCTGTGTGTGCAAATAGTCCTTTCATGCAGTGCTTCAATTTTCCAGATTTTTGCCACATGACAGCTCTAAACAGGTATCTGGAAAACCTTATAAAACTTTTAAAACATCCCTCATTTTCCCTGGTCCATCCACAAATAGAGGGCAGGCTTACATTTTACAGCAAACTCAACTTCCACACACCGAGGCAGAGTCCTGTCAGAAGAGGATAACCACTTAAGACACATTTTTGACATGCCATGCTAGCTAATACCCTGCATAGCTGTGCACTAACACTGACACTTCAAAGATCACCTGGTGGGCTAAAATGATGTCATCAATATAACTCCAGTACACATCTACAGGCTCCATCCACCCGACACCTACCTGCTCAGGGCTGACAGTGATGGGCTCCTTGAGAACATGCCAGATCACACATTCCAACAGTGGGGGAGTGGTCAGTGAGCCAGGGTATGTCCAGTAGTCTCTGCATGCAGGAAGGAGTCCAGTGGGGTCAAAGTTTGTGAAGGAAGCTTGCTTCCCCTACAATAAAGTAAGCAGATGGGCTGATGTCAGGGAGAGACCACATACACACACGGAGCTTGCAGTAGTCTCCTCTGGAAGCTCTATGCTGGTCAAAATACAGAAATTGAGTTTGGCATCAAGCACTGAGTGCCAGCTACAGTACAAGAGGGATTAAATAGTCTCAGCAATATATTTAATATTTTCTCTCATTTCAGATGTTGCATTTATGTTCCTTGCTCCTAGAGATAGTTCTTCAGGCATGGTCAGACACTATGATATTTCAGATGCCATTTACATGCACTGCACTGGAATAAACAGCAACATCCAATTACCTCCAAGTGACCCTGATGACAAAGGTGACAGGGTAGTCTCATTTTTTACCCTTTCTGTCTACATTTCTCATTGGCACAGGCCTTCACCCACTGCAAAGGTACTTAGTTATTCAGCAAGTACTTTAAGTTTCTCATTACTCACCTCCATAAGATACCACACACACTGCACACAGTATTTAAATACAAAGGCTTTTTTCCCCTAGTAGTTATATACTCTGATCAAACTGTTTATCTGAACTCTCTCTAGAAATAGCCACAAGAAGCATATCCTCTTGGAGGAAGGAAATTTATCCCACAGATGCAGGGACAAGGGAAAGTACCATTTCCATCTGTCACCACTGACTAGAAAGGGCATCTAGAAGAGTAATTTAGATTAGGAAGATATATCATACCCTTTAAGTTTAAATGCAGTTAAAAGACAGGGAAACGCAGTCAAAGAGATAGGAAATTATCACTGTTTCTAGTACTTCCTACTTTCTAACACAACTTCATTCAATTTTGTTTTGCATACAGGATTACAGGAGCATCAGTGCTGATGGCATGAAGGTTTGTTTTACTTTTGCACATGCAATATATTGGAAAGAAGTAAAAAAAAAGTCTATTTTCTAAACAAGACAATATAGCACACTTTTGAATGGTGCTAGTCAACAGAGACAGCAGACATTACCTTGGTCTGAATGGAGTTCAGAGCATCCACAACTTTCTGTATTTCAGGCTTGGCATTTCCCACCTGTAACACAAACCACATGAAAAGAAAAATCACGATGCACTCTCATGATACCTTTAGTTTTCTGTTAGGTCTCATGGAAACATCTAATGAAATGGTGCTGGGAAAATAATAGCAGTATTACAGCATAAGTGACTGGAGATGTCTTTGTAAAATCATGCCAACTGAAGTCAGCACAAATGGGTCAGCCAAGGACACTGGCCAGAAAAAAGCTATTTTCATTTACAGTGTGAGAATTTAACATTAGACTTAAGCTGGTTTTTTTTTCACAGAAACCACCATCCTAAAAAAATAGTCACCCTCAGCAAGGCCAGGGCAGAGTACTACATACTGCTGAGGCACAGACACCTTCTCCAACAAGCCATGAAGATAATTCAATGAAGACAAAATACTCTAGACATTTTACAATGACAAGAAATGGAAAATAGGTGTTATTTAGGCTGTCCTACTGCAGATTCACACACACAACTTTTGCAGTTATGCACATCACCTTTCACAGGTAAGAGTTATGGCAGTATCACTTGCTCATTGGAATGGACGGCCCAGGGAGGTGGTGGAGTCGCCGTCCCTGGAGGTGTTTAAGAGAAGATTGGATGAGGAGCTTAGTGACATGATCTAGCTGGGGGATGTAGGGCTGATGGTCCTGTGAGTCTCTCCTGGCTCGGAGTGGACTGTGCGCCTGTGAGGGAACCAGGTTTATGTTCACCACTCTGGGATGTGCGTTCGGTCTCTGTAGGGGCGTTAGCTGGTGAGTTGGACTGGATGATCCTTATAGGTCCCTTCCAACTCATAGTATTCTGTGATTCTGTCTTGTTGAAGGTAAGTATACTGCTACTCTGTGTATAGTTTTTATATGTAAATGAAGATGAGAATTTGGAGCATCACCTAGTCTGCTTGAGTCATTCTGTATTTTAGACTCTTAGGTCTCTTCTGCAACACCATAAATATGATGGACAAATAATAAAAAAATATATAGTTTAACTAACCTTCATGAAGATGCCCACAACAGCCAAACCATCAGGATGCTTCACAGCCTCAGCAAATTTACCATATTTTACATTCCAGTGTACAATATGGAGCTAGGAACAAGAAAAGAGTGCTGTGAATATGATATTCCATCTAGAATATTTCACAAATGAGGATGCAGAGAAGTAATTTAATAAGAGCAGATGGAGTTTTACTACTGAGATTTAAAAACTTTTCTGTACAGTTAAGAATATGTTGAATCATTTACCTACTTTAAAATTTCATTTATGCAAAGACACTTCTGTAATACATTTTATTTTGCTTCTCACTTTTATTCCCAGATGAGTCTTAAATGCAAGCTGTGGCTGTATCATTCTGCTTTCTAGTCAAACTCCTGTTATCTTTAGCATGAGCTTTTCCCACATACAGCTTTGCAGGATTTTGACACAGTATTTTAAACCTATATATACACTGGAGTTCTTATCAACACTGAAATACATTATTGTCAATATCAGAAGAAGCTGAGAAAACACATGAAGTACAGACCTGACCTACAATTTAGAAATTAAAAAAGAACCACCTCAAAACCAAAACAGTCTTGTGCTTTTCTGGAAAGACTTTAAAGAGAATATGAAATCAATCTCCATCTCAAGCTATCCAGGATGTTGCTTTCTTTTTAATTTCTAAGTTATTTCTACTTTAAGTTCACCTGGCTGTTTCCCAACATCTGCAAGTCAAGTAGAGAAAGTACTATGGTATAGTGAACAGACATAAGCCAATGCCAAACTTCTCAGATAATACAAAAGCTACTTCTATCTCATGAAAAAGTGGCAGAGCCAATAATTTGTGGGGCCGCTTCATTTACCCGTTATTTGCATTGACAGATGTGTCCACTGAATGTGTATTTATGAATACACTTTAGAAATCTGTCACAGCATCCAGAGACAGATTTCTAAACAGGGGACAAGGAGAGGTGGGATGCAAGGCACTAAAGTCACTAAATTTCTGCAGTCAGACTGTAATACAGCACTTTAAGTGGTCCAAAGGACATCTGAAGTCTCAAAAATATCACAGAGTCCCTACAACATCTCTCTTTGCTACCTGCCCTGTCTGCCACAAAATTATTATTGCTTATAGGAATGCTTCTGTTAAAAATTGAAGCCAGGGAAAGGGGATATGTGTGCAAAGAGGGGCTGCTATTCTATTCCTTCCCAATTTCCAAGAGTCACCAAGAAAGCAGGGGAAAAAAACAGGGATAATTAATTAATGTGGGTATTTTGTTTGTCTATGACATGAAGTAGCCAAGAAAAGAAATGGTGTATTATGAGTCCTCCAATTCTAATTTCTGCTCTTGCAAGAAGGAGCTTCTAAGATAGCATTGTACCAAAACCTCCTATGAAGATCTGTAGAGAAGTTGCTACTGTGGTTGAATACTTAAAAATACTCATTATACACAAAAAACTAGAGAAGGCAAAGCATGTCCTACCTCTGCATCATATTTCACGCCATCCACAGTGTGCTCAGACCCTTGGCCCTCACAGGATCCCCAATGAATGTGAAACTGCGCCAGCCTGTAAACGCCGTCCAGTGCTCCTCCTTGCAGCACTGCAAAGCAAACAGCTTCTGTTAGCAACTCTCACAACGTTTGTTATTGAGTCTCACTTCAAACTGGAACAGCCATCTCAAGTCTTCCATGTGATTTACAATTCATTGCATGCTGCCATGCTTCCCCAGATAATCTTCAATGGTACATGACTGCAATACACCAAAATTAATAATAAATGCATAAAAACATAAGTGACTTTACAGTGAGCATTTCATCAGCAATTTAACAGGCATGCTAATAGTACAAGTGATGAATTCAGATGTAACTTTTCTGTCACCAAATAGATTAAAAAAGGCCTTTGTAAGAGGCCCATACGTAGTTATGGTAGGGAAGTAAACCTGAAGACCAAATCATTCTTCATGTACTATAGTACTCTGTTCTTTCATTTTAGTCACTTCATCCATTTAGGCCTTAATCCTGCAAATCCTGTAGCAGATTGGATTGAGTAAAATGCTTTTGGTTCCAAATTAAACCTAAACACCTGTCAGCTATGGGTTGCACCAAGGTAAAGTGCTAAGTACAGGGCAAGGCATTGCAAAGATGTGAATTCCTTGTCACTTCCATTGTGGTGAAAATGGCAATGCCAGCACAGGAAGGCATTTTAAAATATGAATTGGAAATGAGTTGTTTACTTACGGCCTCCATTATCTAGCATTACTTGTGCTATGGGACTGCTTTAAGTGGAGTGCCCAGCCAAGCTTTCAATTACACAGGAGCGAGCTCCCCTGAGCTCTCTTATTCTGCTTGATAGTTTTACTTTTCATTTAAACTGTGACCAATCACCACTATGATATACAGGATCAAGCCCTGTAACTGCAAAATGCTCAAGACACAGACAATGTCTCCTCCAGTGCATCATAAAGAACAAAACCGTAACAAATAGTTTTATCAAATGGAGCTATTAAACCAAGTCACCAGAGCAAGGTTTCACACCAGCCTGTAGTTTGTTTTTTTCCCTCCATAATAAGGGTTTAAAATTCACAATTAATCTTTAATATATTATTGTTTAAAAACTAAAAATGTTTTTAAATACAATTTGAACCATTAGATATTTGAAGAGACAAATTTCTCTCAATATTGCTTATATGTATATTTATTTATATAAAGTGACAGAAGAGTGTGGACATCAGATATCACATGTGCTCTGTGTATGTGCCACAAAATGGTCCTGTGGAGTAAAGATGCTTTCTTCTCAGTCTGGAATTGGTCTAGACACTAGCACAATGCGTGCATGGGTGAAAACAAACTGTAGTTCAGGTTTGAATAATTCTGATAATATGCAAGCATGGACAACAACAGCTGTGGACATCTGCCAGTGAAGTCAGAAGGATTTCACTTAAGAATTGGACTACATGAAAACTAGATTTTTTAAAAAATACATTAGTTTCCACTGGTATGCCCTACAGATGCAAAACTTGGGTTCAGTGGACAAATTTACCATTTGCCTGATGTTGCTTCAGTAAATATATTTTGAAGTCTCACAACATGTACTACTATTTTAAAAATGTGCATACATGTTCTACTGCAGTTTGTAATTTCCAATACTGTAACCAACATTCAACAGCCAACAGACCAGAACTTGCCCTACCTATTTCCAAGCCATGTAATCCAAAGGAGGGCTACTTAATTAAACAGAAGCGTCTGTTATTCTGCTTTTGCGTTTCTGTATGTGCTAGTTGCCACACAGCATAACTCTTTGAGGTACAGGACTAGAAAACAGTCTTTTTTTCAAAACTGCCATTGTGAATGTGCATTAGTTGGAAATTAAGAAATTGGTTGTTGTGCCTTTTCAGATGCAAAATCATTGAATCCACATGATATCTTACTTCATTTGAAAGTGATGCCATGGAGTGGCAGTGTTTCAGCTCCTTTAGCTGCTTGTTGCAGGTACAAATGGACTGAGGTTCCACCAGTCCTCAACCTCAGAAAGCACTAGCCCAGCACAGGTTAGTCTTATTCATTATCATTAATCAATGGAAAGCATGCTGAAAAGCAGAACCATGCAATATTCTTGAATTAATTTGCAGTGTTATTTGTCTAAACAGTTTGCTATAGTCTCATAAAGCTCAAGATGCACAAAAATCTCTTTGCAGTTTTTGCTTACTTTTCTCATTCTGTGGTTCTCAAATCCAGCACTAGTTTATTTTGACTCACAGCAGAGCATTCAAAGAAAGTAATAATTAGATTAGTGTAAATGAATACAAATTCAGCAGGCTTAATTACAGCACAGCCCTTGTTCTAGCCTACATTAAGCAGTTATTTTATTTTTAATACTTCTCAGCCTTTCCAAAGAAGTAGAATTTAAAACTTAAAAGGCAAAGCAGAAACATTAGAGCTTTCACTGTTTCCCCCATCCCCTTCCCACCCCAGCACAAGCTTTTAAAACCATGAATAAATGCCACCAGATTCTGCAAAACATAAGTCCATCAGGAATCAGAACAACATTCACACCAGGAACTTCCTATTTTTGTCCCATATGACAGGAATAGCAACTCAGGCCACATTGAGAAGAAAGGTCTAATGTTTCCATTCCCTTTTTAAAAAGGCTGGGGAAGTTCTGACCCACATCTGAGCGTTTCATTATTATCTCCCTTCCTTTTGAAATTGGGGTTAGTGAAAGCCATTCTGAAAATACATATGTAGCTGTGCTATAGAACAAAAGCAAGCACAGCTTCAGAGGAAATGCTGCTCGAAGACAGCACAAGCTGAGCTGAAAAACATTGTTTTCTCATAGATTCAACCTACTCAACAGCTTATGTCACAACCTGGTTTCCAAAGATGTGCAACAGCCCAAGAGGTAACACTTGAAAGTACTTTTTCCTATTTGACAGTTATTTTAAATGTCACAGTGGGACAAATTTGGAATTGTTTTGCTTAGATTAAGAAATGTGAACTGTTATCGGTTACTATTTACCTTCTATCTTTTAATGGAAAAGGTTTACTAGTAACATCCAGTAATTATATTACACTGTTACTACATGATCTTATAACGTCATCTAAATATGTAAGTATTAGCAGCACTAATTTAGAAAACCAAATAAGCACATTAATTGTGCCAGTGATGGGACTTAATATTTTGACTATGGGATATCAAAGTGAAGTTGATTTACGTCCATGACACTTTCTTAGGCTATCTGAAAACACACAAAAGTCAAAGGACATTTTGCTGTGCCTGGTACAGCTGTTTACTGAGGCCACACAAGTTCACTGTTCTACTTAAAAGCAAGTTAGTGGGCAGTTACCCTTCCCATGTAAAACAGAACAGCCTTGTAAAAATACTGTGGACAACTTAATGCTCTTTTTCAGAAAGCGGCAGCATCTATATCTGAATTTTTGCAGGAATACTATGGAATTACTGTTATTTAGTTAACTCCTATGGGATGTTCTCTCTACACAGAGGACTAATAAATCTTATCAAGGCAATAACATACCAAAGAAATAATCAAAATGGCTGAACTACAAGATTGTTTCATGAGTTAGAATTAATTCCTTCCTGTCACACAAATTAGTGTGGCAAGAAAAAATACTACCATAAAAAATACTACTATAGAGTTTGTTACTCTGAGAAAATGCAGAATGAGAAAGTGTTCTTCAAATGAAAATCACTGACAGCAAAGTTCCTTCCAGTAACTGAAAGGATGGGTCCACTAGCACACAGACACCCAAAGCCCCAGATGCAGGAAATTAATTCAAAATAAAATAAATAAATAAAATAAAATAAATTCTAAACAAAAACCTACCAGCCGGACATTTCAAGCATTTAACTTTGAGGACAGCCCTCTTACACACACATTGCTTTACACAAAGAAAAACAGTATTTTGTAATCAGCCTACAGTATATGACACGGTAGGTACATGTGTATGTAAACATGTGCCTAGTATATAGATTAAAGCTAGTATTTTGTAAGCTTTTGTTTATACACACATCTGTATGATAGAAAACGGGACTTGAAGGGAAAGCAGATGAAGCATTACTTGAGACAAAAAAAAAGGAATGCACCATGCACTATTAACGACACAAAAAAAGCTCTTAGGAGGATGCTCAGGGATTAGCCTTGTGTTCTTATGCAAGGATGGGCTTCCTCATCTCACAGACTGAAGAGTTCAGTTAGGGTTAGCTGTCACTTCTGTGAAACATTGGCCTACACAGTCACATTTTGTGAGATGTTTCCTTCTTTATGTTATCTCTTTCAGACATTCCTCCTAGGACATTCTATCATGACAAGCAAGAACAGCAATTCAAGCATTTGACTGCAGGGTTCCTACTTGCAGAAAACATCTGTAATAGGTTTCACCAATAGGAAAAAAAATTGGCACATCATAAGGAAAAAAAAAACGCTCTACTTTGACCTTGCTAGAAGATAAGGCAACAAGGATGTTCCACAGAGATAGACCAGAATGAAACATCTGCCAAAGCACAGCAGGTCTGAAGACGTGTGTATCTGCAGCAGGTCAGTGGTTCCAATTCACCTCAGCTGATCTATTTCATCCAGACTGGGCAGCAGCCAGAAAGACTCTGACCTGCTTAAGGATACAAAGTCATTTACATTCTTAAAATGCCTCCAGCTCCATGGGACCAGTGAAGCGTATTTCTCATGTAGTCTCTTAAACGTAGATTCTCTAAGAATCATACAGTACTGTACTAAGTGGTTGACCAGCCTTCAGCCCTCACATTTCACACCATATAGCCTGGCAACAACTAAGTTGGAAGCATTAAAATGGTCTTGAAAGTATCAACTGGTTTAATTTCTAATACCTAAATACTAATCTCAGTGACTGCTTACTGACTAAAAATTGTGTATTGAACATAGTGTTCACAGTACACCGACATCTAATCAAGGACAAACTTAAGGTGCAAGCATTGCCTCTATACACAACAATCCCTCATGCCTATAAGTAAATAAACAAATTATCATCTGGGAAGAGTGCTAATTGTTACATCTGGTACACAGCGTCATTACATCTTAAAAATAAATTTTTCCAACTGGCCTCAGCTGATAACAGCTGACCAGTTTCTCCTGATTTCACACTAAAAGGGCCTCTAGGGGAAGAATTTGGAAGACCAGAAGTTGCCATTAGTCTTAAATGCACAATCTACATTAAATGTCTGCTCAGAAATTGCATGTTAACAAAAACACCCCACACAAAACACCAGTCTGTGTGAAGGGCACTTTTGGTCTCTGTAAAGAAATGAAGACCTGAAACATGGAGGACTGATCTAAAGCCCTCTCATCTTGCTTTCCAGTTCCTGGAAGCACTAGAGCTATTGAAGTCACTTATTTACATAGGTTTTGCAGTTTCTGGTGAATCCAGTTTACAGGAAAAATGACTTACTGATCACACACCCTTGAGATCTCCAAGTTTCTAGTCAAGCTGTGCACAACATTGCTTGTGGCATAAGCAGGTGTCTGAATACAGACCCCTAAAGCTGTAAGCAATCAGTTCTCTCATTTCTGATTCCGAAGGATCAACACATTGCTTAGGCTATACTGCACTGCGGCCTTTCAATTCATGACCCTATACTGATGACATGTAATATTATTCTGGGATAGCTAATGTATCTTTGGACCTAGGAAGCCTAAAAATAGACCAGTAGCACTGACTTTGATGAAGAGTTATGCCTTAAAGACAGCCAACCGGCGTGTTTCTTCCTCTATCTACCAGCAGACGTGGAAGTGTAGCAAAAGTGCAACAACGGCACAACTGTTAAAGTAACTCACTAGCAACCAAGAGGTTTGGTTGCATCACTGTAACAAAATAGACCGGTTTGTTTACAGTGAGTCATAATCCAAGAGAGCTGAGGCATACTCATTAATATTGACAATTACAGAAATAATTGCATAATATATTGAATTAAAACTACTGAAAGAATCACAAGGGGTGCCAGTATCAAGGTGAAAATAGTATTTCCATTTCCCCCAGTCTTCTCACAATTTTTAAGTTCTACTATGATTTTGTATTTGAAAAAAAAGTCAAATTTACTTGGGAAACTGACTTGAACTCCAATATTCTCTAGATAAGCATCAAGGAAGGAGAAGGAAACAATTAAGAGATCTGTCCATCAGCATAAACTACTATCAGTACATTTGATTAGAGATTTACACCATAATTGCAATTCACTTTTGTCAGGTTCTAGAGCTAAAACATGATATTTTGACATTCTTGTGGAATAAATTCGTGACAGATCAACTTTTGTAATTTCATTAAACACATGATCAGAAACTACACAATACATAGTTTACTGCTGTAAACATTTCTTAGTTGAATTTCAGGTTTCTGATTAAGTTCTGAAAAGCTTTATGTGAAAACTTATACAGAGAACACATTTTACAAAATCTTCTTTCAGAGTCTTGATACTTTGAGCAAAGCCACATCCTGTGGTTTTATAGCTCTAAGAAGCTGCTGTTTATTTCTGCCTTTTAAAGTGAGTGAAATAACACAAGTCCTTACAACAGACTATAACAATAAATGTCTAATTTGATTAAAAAGTACCCTTAATGAGACATTCCTTTGCTAAAAGGTTCCTAAATTATAATAATGTACCTTATTTTAACAATTATCAGCACCATTTGCTTCACTCCTACATTGAAGGTCTGGTACCAGGACACAATGTAAAGCTTTATTCCTAGTGACACTTTCATCATAATGAATTTTTGCTTTCAAAGTTACAGAAATTTACAAGATTAAGACCTACAAATACTTGAATTTTCACTATTGAAAGAATGGAAGTGAGAAGTAAGAAACCAACTACAAGAACTGAAGGAGAAGAGCGACTACGCAACAATTGGAAAAGGAAGCTCACTGCTCACTTTCTACATACAAGCCTAAAAAAGCATTCCAAAATACTGCAAGGAAACAAGATAGAAGATATCATTTTATCTAAGAGAAAACCACAGAATTTCTCAAACAAAAAATGTTCATAAACATGGCAATGCTGGCTGGTGAACTTGCTATCCATACGCTACTCCTACCAACCACCAACTGTGAATCACAGANGTCCGACTGACCACACTGTTCCTGATACAGGCCAGGATGCCATTGGCCTTCTTAGCCACCTGGGCACACTGCTGGCTCATATTGAGTTTCCTGTCGATCATTACACCTAAACATGAAGAGGGTTCACTCTGGGAATTGACTGAGCCTTTAGAAGTGCATTCGGGAATGTAACAGCTGTCACATAACCCAAGAAATTGAAAGGCTGTACTACAAGAACTGAAACTGAAGATTTGGAGGTAATTGCTTTGGAAGACAGTTTTGCTAAGCATGGCTAATAATATCTAAGCATATCTAAAAAAATTAAAAAGAAAGCTTTAGAATCTTTGTTTTATGATCACAAAACTCATAATTTCTCAGTTAAAACTTCATTGTAAGAAAAAATTGTACAGGTCATAGACAAGTATAATTTGAATCAAGACTTATATACAAATCTCCACTTATTAATATAGATCTACGCACAAAGAAGAAAACGCTTTCCTCTGTAATGACATACTAGTTGTATAAATTGCAAATATATTATTTTTTTTAAAGTTAAACTTTTACTTTCTTACTCAACATAATATAGAAGAGATAACATTCTAAGAAATCCTAATTTTTCTTTTAGATTTTTGTTTTTCACAGAAGTTTTATACTACATATTCCTGATGCACACATGTCACGTAACATGTAACATAACACTCTGAGGGGAAAATACCAAAATTTTGATTCTGATATCTCCTTGTTCTGAATCAAAGAAATAAGTAACAACCATTTTCAGAGTTTTATCTGAACACACATTTTTGATTACTTGCCTATTTTTACTATGCTATTACTACCTATATTTTTTATTGCAAGAACTCACTTGGCGTACTCTGAAGCGCAGGAGTGATCAGACATTAATACCTAGAACTGCTGTCCAGTTTGCTTCAGTGTCATTCGTTACAAGCCTGAAGATTCTTAATGAAACTACTTTGCATGCAGCTACTCGTATATTGAAGATTATTCACAATTATCTTATTACTTCATCTTGCACCCATTACCACAGATAATTATTATCACATATGGGACAGCTCACTGAAACAAGCAATACAGCCTGTGGAAAGTATTTACAGGATTTCGTTCCATTGTCTTCTGTAAAACATATCACCACATCACAATCTCACTTCTCACTTGACTGTTGTTTGATTTCTAACCAAGAACTGGGTATATGCGTTAGAGTCTCAAATGCAGAATCAAGCAGAGACACGTTAAACTCAGCTCTACTTTGTGTAAGGAAAGTAGGTTACCTAGTTAACTGCATACAAATGAAGCCAACTAAGTGTGCTGCCAGATAGCTTCTATGCACTATAATTTTCAATAGGAGTCTGATACTGAATGATCCACCCTTACCTGGCTTCACAGAAATCTGCTTAGTGGGTTTTGTTTCTAAAGAATAATCATTTTTTATACACTAATAGAGCTACTGAGAATATTTCTACTTGCATCTCCTATCCTCCCACTCTGAAATGTGTCAGTGCTATCTGTCAGAGGATCCCTGTCACAGATGTTCTGGTTCTGCGCTGACTTTTCTCACAAAAAGCATTCTTCCTAGACATTTCTTTAAATTACTTTTTGTATCTGTCATTTTTTTCTCACAACCTAATTTCCAGTTTTTCCAAACTTAGGTATACACAAAGGGAACATAGTAGTTTTCTATACTGTGGAGACTCAAAACTGCTTCTTCAGTGAGACCCATTTGGCAGCCAAGAGAAGACTCGCATGTATCTGGTAAAAACAGAGCCCTCTTTTTTGTCCTCTGGATCATTTACCTTATTCCTCGCAATACTGTTAAAGTGAGCATGCATTCAGCTCCTTTAGCTCCTCAGTGCTTCAGAAAAATAAACACTAAGAGGTCAGGATACTTTTTTCTTCTCTTTTTTAAACCAGAGAAATATTAATGTTGATTAATGTTGCTCTGTGTAAGTTATACATGGACTTATGTGTACTTATAAAACCATGAACACTTGTATCTGGCCACTTAGTGGTTTTCCATGAAGCCTGTAATTAAAATACAAAGTCAAATTCTTAGTGCAATGCTGAATGCCTACTATACTGTTACCTTACATTACCTGGAAAAAGCTCTCATTTTTAGTAGGCATGGATCATTTGGTTCAGCACCATTCCCTAAATGACATTGCCAATGAAACACTTATGAAAAATAGGACACTTTCTCAAGCAGTGTCTAGAGAAGTTAGTGACTTACAATGGGACTGTTTTGTTGTCTAAACAAAAAATAAAGGCACATTCATTGTGGAGGGTGATGATTTCTGCAGCTTTGGCAAGATGAAAAACTACAATTAAAGACATCC
Organism: Pitta sordida; assembly: GCA_013390025.1. Taxonomy (NCBI): domain Eukaryota; kingdom Metazoa; phylum Chordata; class Aves; order Passeriformes; family Pittidae; genus Pitta; species Pitta sordida. The sequence continues at coordinate 25,603 of WEKX01002716.1, read as the reverse complement.
TACAAAACCCTTGTTACAACGGCAGCTTATATTCTGCGACCCATCAATAAGGCCATTCCCTTCAGCAAGGATTGATAAAGGCCTGCAGGATTTAGTGCTTAATTTCACTGTACAGCACAATGAAAAGCAAACCCTGTGGAACAACTACCTACCAGCAAACTCGGTAGGAATATGTTGGATATAGTATCTTTATCTAGAAAGCCATCAAGAAATGTTAGTGAGAAGTCTTTTTTAAATTACAACAGAATAAAGAGGTATTTTCTAATCATTACTCTGTTTCTGTACTAACCTGGGAGCATACTGGCTTCAGAAGTAGGAAATAATATTTTGATAGCCAAAGAAACTATTTCCAAGCTATTTCCACTTCAAGTTGTTAACAGTAATCCTTTGCTATTCTAAGTCAAACTTGATGTACTTTCCCTCTTCTAACCATTTGGTCAGTAGCTTATGATGAGCTATGCCTGAAATTATTCTCGTCAATACTTTTTTCTCTCCACAGGTGAAGCCCTCATCCAAACCCTTCTGATTAATACAAAAATAAAGCAATTCGCTTCTCCTGAAGTGAGGGCAACTCAAATCTGCCCAGATAGGCTTAATTTTCTTCTAACAGGAGCTCAGTTTCCTCCTTGCCCTTTAAAGGAGTTGCGTGAGATGCTGAACCCACACCTAACAGAAGCCAACTTTGGATATTTTTCTCTTAAAAAACCCCTCCAGCCTCAGTATACATTTTAGTAGGAGCATTAGTAGCAATTTCTGCCATGTCCCCTCCTGCACCCGAAGGTGAGGTCTCACCTGACTTGTCGGAAGAATCATCAAACTCCACGTTGAAGGAGTGCCCGTTGTTGACGATGCTCTTAGCCGTGCTGGCATCGTAACTGAAGCTGAGAGGCTTCAGAGAGGAATCATACTTAGTGGACTTGGTGCAGATGGCAATAGGGGACTGGCGCTCTCCATTGGCGATGGGGAAGTGCTCATGCCAGTGAGCGGGTCCTACAAGGGAGCAGAACGCACTTCAGTGGGAAAAGACACAAAACTCGGAGGGTAAAAGCGACTCTAGAAATCGGGCAGTTCGAACAGCAGTATCAGCCTCTAAGAGCTTGTGCGGGCTGGCGGTGCTGGACGAGCGGGAGCAATCCCTACCCGGGGATCGAGGCAGCTTCGCACACTCGGGTGTCTAAGGCGGGGGGTTGGACCGGGGAGTCCCAGGGGGCGACCCATCCTGTGGAGCAGCGCCCACCCTTCCCTTCCCGAAGTGAAGGAATGACAGCAGGGACGCAGCAGACGCCGCGGGCACACGGCTGCTCGGGTGCACGTGCATGTCAAGGTTACAAGGAGAAAGCGGCACCGAGCTCATCCCCGCTCCGGGCAAGGGCACGGCGGGGCGGCAGCGGGCACGTCCCGGGCGCGACTCTCGGGGACCTGCCGGCAGGTGTCCGCACCGCCAGGCACTCACCGTCGTGGCTGCCGTATCCCCAGTGGTGGGACATGGTGCTCAGCTCTGCTCCTGGAGGCTGTCACAGCTGCTTAGCCCCGCTGCCTTATCAGGGGTTTTTATAGGCTCCCGCCAACTCCATGCCCTTCTCTGCGGCCAGAGGGGGGGTGGAGAGTGAGGGCGGGGGCACAGAGAGACTCCGCTGGGGGCGGAGAGAGCGGTCCCTTATAGTCCGCGACCGGCTGCGGAGCCGCTGCGGGCCCGGCCAACAGCGCCCCCGGCAGCCGGCGAGNGTGCTGCTCCCTGCCGGGAGCCGGGGGAAAGAAGGGAAGGCAGCTTGGCAGGGCAGCTCGGCCGGGAGGGAGCCGGCCGCAGCGACAGGGTTTGTCATAGGTGCCAGCTCTTGGAGGGAATTAACGAGGGTTTGGAGATCAGCGGAGTTGGCGGAGGGGAGCTGTGGTCGGGCTTCGGCAGAATTGGAACGTCACCGCCTACTGCTCGGTATTGCGGTTTTTCCTGATCCACTCCGGAGAAGCTGCAGGTCGAGCTGGGCTTACGTTTGTTTCTTACCACTTAGGAAATACTCACTGTGAGAGCGGCTCAGCTACCGCTCCCGAGGATGGATTTGCGAGGGTAAAATTGAGCAATACGTGCTTCAGATGTTTTTATATTGCGCAACGCTCCGGTGTTCTGTCGCAGAACAGGAGGGATCGGACCTTGGCCGCCCTTTCACCGTCGGCGCCGTGCCGTGCCGTGCCGTGCCGTGCCGGGGCCGGGCTGGCCGCGAGGGGCAGCTCCTACTGGAGGTCGCGCTGGAGGTCGCGCATAGTCTGTCCTTGAGGCTTTGCTGTGTCCTCACGCTCCGAGCAATTTTCGGTATGGGAATGACATTGTAACTTCATCCTGTTTCCGCATCTTAGGATGGTTTATTCATATCTGGTTTTACTTTGGTTCTGTTGTGGTTCAACCACAGGGGTCTAAATTCTGTTTTCAGTAAGGTCACTGTAAATCTAGAATAACAACACCAGAATGACTCCATCATGTCCATTCACCATTGTAGAATGTGTACAGTTTGTTTGTATTTGTCAAGTGGAGGAAGAAAAATCTGTGGGTACTGTTGCTAACAGCTAAAGGAACCAGCTGGGAGATTGCTTACAAAAATTAAAGGCATTTCTCTAACCCCTTCCAGTACAAGCAGAAAATACTTAAAGCTTATTGCTGATTAACACAGTGTGTGTCGTCACATTTGCATGCCTCTACTCAATATGGTTGAGTGACCCCAAAATGGAAAGGTGATGGCAAAACTGTATACAGAGAAGTTACTAGACATGGTTGTGTTGTGTGTGATGTAGAACAGCAAATGGAAATGCACGTTATACCTTTATTAGGAATTCCTTGTTTACTCATTACAGATACTTTCAGTCTATCACTTCGAAATCTTCCAGTCGTGCTGTCCAGTATGTCGATGGTCTTAAAAATGCACATACACATAAATCCATATAGGTAAGAATCCTTGAAGAAAAAAACAGAAAACATCCCTTCATGTTGTAGGAAGGAATGAGATTGGTACATTCAAGGCAGCTTTCTTCCATTCAGTTTTATTATTAAAGAAATCCATTCATTCTGATTCCTCTACATTCTCACATGTCAAGTTTCCACTGACGTCAAAGGGAGCACCACATAAAAAACAAATACAGTGTCTGTTTGGCATGGTAGGTTTCCTGGAAGATCTCTTTAGGATTCCTACCAGGGGAATAAAGTCAGTCAGCAGCAGCAGTGAGGGACTAGGATTTTAATCATGTGAGTCTTCATTTTATTACATTATTTCTGTCAGTAGGTGTGTGGTACATGCTAAGCACGCACAGGCATACATCCACAGTAGAAGGTCCATTGTTCTTAAACTCAAATACCTATTTTCCTTGATTGTTCAGCAGTACTTGCAGGCTGCAACCTGTGCCAAGGGACTGAGAGCCTGGAATTGACTTGGACTTGTCAATTCAAGCCTCCTTCTGTTCTGTCTTCTGCCTGCATCAGACTCATAATGTTTATGGTAGAATGCAATGCCTCAAAGCCATAAACTAACGCTGAGAGGAAGTTGGATACTGAAACAGTACGGATGATAATACTGCACACATGATGCTGCAAGGCATGGTAGCAACAGCAAAAGAGAATGCACATCCACTTGGTACCTGCAGTAGCTCAGGCATCTCATGGAAATCCAAACTATGCTCCATGAACCTGCTCCACTCTCTGCCACAGTTCTGCTGAAGTTGGTGAAATGACGCATACCAGGAAAGGCTACTTGCATGTACAGAATGTGTAGGAGCAGTTCCTAAAGCAAATGTTCACAAATCCCGTGGCGACAGAAGCATTATAAATACATTTCAAGCAATACAAATACAGGGAACAGATTAGATAATTACTGTACCCATTGGATTACTCATGACTCTGGCATTAACACTTTGGGTAGAAAAGATGCCAGTCTAATCTTATCTCCCTTTTCTGTCGCTTACTGGTAGCACATATGTGAGGGGTTTTAGAAACTAATAAAACCAGATACTGTTCGTGATCTCTCCTCAATTTCTTAGCATCAGATCACATCTGAGTTTAGTAAACAAACTGGTGTTTCTAGATTTGATCATACTTTTCAGTCATACTAGTATATACAAATAAAAGCGACACCAGTAGCTTTAGTAAGTGCAAACTGTTCACTTACCCAGATACCTCCATGCTGTTTATAGTACTCATTCCTGGGCAAAGGACTGCGCAAAACCTGTACATCACTTAGGCCCTGTTTGAATCCTGCTTTGAAACCTTAGGTGTCAGCATATTTGTTGAATCTGTGCACAGGAGGGGCACATCCTGTTTGTGTATGTTTTATGAAGGTTCCTGAAATATATTTTTATGATCATTATTTTTTAGTTGTGAAGCACAGAAAATGTCAGTGCAGATGGAAAAATGGCACAGAATGTTCCGTATCAGTCTTTTTCTCATTAGTAAATTGCCAACTTCTAGTAGTATTCTGGATGCAGGAGCGATGACACATCAAACATGCTTTAACCTGCTAGACAGTTTCAGCAGAAGTCCCCGCAATGATCATGTAAATCCACCTTCCAATTTTCATGGTAGATTTCCAACTCTGAAAATCTATTTGCGGTCATTTTTTTACACCTTTGCCCATGCTACTATTCAGTGCCGAGCAAAACCCAAAAGAACCCTGCGTTATTCTGATTCATGGTAACTATTCTGTCAAAGCTAAATGCAGTGACGAAAATCAAAATAATTTTTGGCCCTTCCATGATGTCAGGTTAGAGCCCATCCTTGTATTACAAAAATTATGCTTTACTACTAATTTCTAATGAGTAATACTAATAAGAGCAAAAGCAAGCTTTGGGACATGTCAGTGCAATGGAAAAAGCCTGACTACTTCTCTGCTGACTTCTGGCCCGTGCTGATACAAGCTGCTATGAAATTCACATTTTGATACACTTCGAAATACACCGTATTTAATCTCTATTGTGAAACTGAGCAAGCTTGACTACACAACTTCTTTGTGCAAACTTGTTTCCAGACAAAAGCTATTGGTCATGATTCAATGAAGTTACATTAACATGATAAAGCCCTGTGCGGTGTAAAACTAATGTCAATGTTTTATTTTAGTCCCATAACTTAAGGGAAAGGTTTGCATACACGCCTTCTCATACCAGGCTATTATATTGATTAACCACCTGTATTCCATGATTTGAACTGTCTCACAGCCTGGCCTTTATTTGGTCTTTACAGCTCCAGATGCAATTTCCCTGTTTGTGTGCTAGTGTGCCTTCACACATGAATATGTCCATGGTTGTCATCCTGACTTCTCACCTATATACCTTTTTGCAAGTACACTCCATTAGTCTTGAAAACTACCTTCTTGTGAGTTCTGCAACTGGCATTGCACCATGTGGGAAACCTGCAGCAACTCACACTGGAAGTACATATTGCAAGTATGCACCTAAGAGCTTTGCAAGGCAGTGGTGGCAGCAGCTCACCAGCCTGGTGCAGTAATGCAACAATGCACATATGAGGGATTTAAAAGTGGTTTATAAATTAACCAAAGCCATCAGCTTCCAGCTGGTCATAAGGCAGGTAACTTAACTATTCCTCTGACAAGCGATGCCAGCACCATTTGGAAGATAGAGAAGGTGACCCAAATGGTAGCTCTAGAATTCCTGTGCACCAAGGTCAGCAAGTTAGAGAATCCTTCTTTAAAAAGTTACCAGCATCTAAAAGGTTCATGCTTCTAGAATCCTCAGTGAGTTCTGGACCAAAAAGTTGCATTCAGTTAGAACATAAAACATTTTTATTTTACTGGTACACTGATTAGGTGTTAGACCTGATAAAAATAAAAGACTCCTGTAGTCAAAAATAGTTGATGTAGCACATGCTCAAGGCTGGACTCACCAAATATTTCACCTTTAGGAATACTAAAATGAGTGCACCATGAGTGAGTGAGAAAATTCCCAAGCAAACTTTTCCACCATTCCAAAAACAAAAGGAGGTAAATCAGTTTTTGAAGCTCAACTACAGATGAGAGAAATGGAAACAAGAAGAGAGGAGTACCTAAGAATAAATGCTAATAGATAAACAAGGAACCTTGCCTCTTAAGTACAACTGAAAGAAACCATAGAAAGTAGATTTTGTGAGAAAGTTTAGTACTACTTACCTTGGTGTCAGCCATTACTGTACAAATGTCCATACTCATATATTACTCATATATATGAGTAATTGTATATATGTGAGTAATTCCATTAGGTTCTCAGATGAGTCTGTTAATGCCATCTGCCCCACTAAATGTAGATTAGTTAAATCACTTGCACTTAAAAACGCCACCAAACCCGAACAACAGCCTTACCGCTTTCACCTTCATTGCAGGTAAAAATGTAAAATTTAGGAAGAAATTAGATTTGAAATTCTGTGACAACTTCTTATTTTTATTTCATATTAAAAACAAATAGAGAAAACCCCACAGCACAGTGTGAGGTATTCTATTTTTGTTATTAGATACCATGACATACTCTTGCTTTTGTTTGCTAAATGTGTAAAGTGAAGGCACTGAAAATAGTATTCAACCAGATATCCCTGTAATGGGCATTCTGAGATTTACTTTACATGAGATCTTATGCAAAGCTCTTGCTTTGAACACAGGAATGTTGCTTCTAAGGGTAAGAAAGAATGGTGACAAGCTCTTCTTTTATCCTTCGAAATAGCTTTCTACCCTAGTTATAAAGTGTCATGAAAGTGCTGATGGGTTGGGAAAAATGATGCTGGGTACTCTGAGGGACTATGGCAGCTGTGTGCAGAGCAAAAACCAAGGAGAATTTCCACAGGAGTACTCCAAATTACCCACAGGATGGAAGTTAGGATGGAACAACGCAGCTTTCAGAAATGGCTTTGCATGGCGGCCAGTCACAGTGTTAGGCCCAGTACTGTTCAACATCTTTATTGATGATATGGATGAGGGAATTGAATCCATCATCAGCAAGTTTGCAGATGATACCAAGCTGGGGGCAAATGTTGATCTGCCAGAGGATAGGAAGGCCCTCCAGAGGGACCTTGACAGGCTGGAGAGATGGGCAGGCACCAACAGTATGAGGTTTAACAAGACTAAGTGCCGGGTTCTTCACTTTGGCCATAACAACCCCATGCACCGCTATTGGCTGGGGGAGGAGTGGCTCGAGACTAGTGAAGTGGAGAGAGACTTAGGTGTACTGATTGACAGGAAACTCAATATGAGCCAGCAGTGTGCCCAGGTGGCTAAGAAGGCCAGTGGCATCCTGGCCTGCATCAGGAACAGTGTGGTCAGTCGGTCCAGGGAGGTTGTCCTTCCCCTGTACATGGC
>WEKX01002716.1:0-17654 GCA_013390025.1 Pitta sordida | reverse complement strand
GCAGCTTCAGATCTTCACAGGGTTTTTTTTCTGTTAAGACATCTTGATTCTTTGTGGGGGTTTAATGTCTGCACATGCCCTGTCCTGCTCCCACACTGAGGAGAGTCACTGACACTCCCCGTGGGGCAGGACTGGTACGCCCTGCGGAACGGAGGGGGTGGCACCTCTCACTCGCTTGGGGACCACCCAGAAATCACTCCCTGTACCCAGAAATGGTGGCTGCCCCCCCCACCGCTGTCCTGTGGCCACAGGCAGCAGCTGCCAGCCCCCTGTTGCACCCTCATGACCAGAAGCAGCAGCTGCTGCCATGCCACAGCCAGAAGTGGCAGCTGCCCCCCTGGCCACTGTGCCATGGCCTGAAGTGGTGGCTGCTGCTGTGGTGTGGCCAGAAGCGGCAGCTGCCATCCCTTTGCCACCATCCCTTGGCCACAGGCACCAAGTGCCAGCCCTGCGCTGAGCATGGCAAGTGCCATCCTGCTACATAAGCCCTCCACTTCCGCCCCCCCGGTACCCCAGTGGAGAGGGACACCCTCCACCGCTGCCCCCAGCCCTGCAGGGAAAGCCCGGAATCCCCAAGCTGGTGGCCCTGCTGCAGGTAACTCTGCAAATTCCATGGGGACTCCCCAGGTGGGAGGGGTCAGAAGAGACACCCTTTGCTCCCCTGTGCCATCAGAGGGGATGGGGAGGTGCCAGGATTCCCTCCAGCGCTCTGGGGCTGAGGGGGGTGAGGAGATGGGCATGGCTTATTTGCATAATCATGATTACGTGGATTACAGCTTTCACAGGTCTCGCTCAGACCATAACCCCTGCGAAACTCAAGGGATTACTGTATACATCAGGGAAATACCCACATAATGCACACCTCTTTTTTGTTTCCTGGGAACATATTTAAGCTTTATTTTGACAATATTAAATTTCTGTCTGGAAGTGGCTTACAGTAAGATACTGAGAAATCTATTTTGCTATACATTTCTTCATCAAGCTTCCATTAAATGAAAGATGCTGCATCCACAAGAAATTCTGTGATAGGCTGATATACTGGGAAAAGTCCCTTCAGATGTTTTAGGGTTAAGTCTGTATTGTAACAAGCTTGTGTTTCAGAACAAATGTTTCTATCCCTACACTATTACCTGCTCACTCATTCTTTTCTAGCTGGGTAAAAAATTAACAATATTATCCTACTTGTATCAGCATTAGATGCCTTACTCAGTGATAAGGAAACAACCTCATGACTTCAGAAAGAATGCTTTGGAACTTTTCCCATTCTTACATGTATGTACTCTTGGACTTTTAAAGGGCACAGAAACCAACAGGAAGTGCACACACTATCCTAAGCTGTTTTTGTTTATGTTTCCTCTCACCCACTTCATCTTCCTCTCTTTTATTCCAGAGATATACAAGACATAGACACACATACACAAAGATATAATTTTTTCAGATTGTTGCATGATTCCAATGTTAGGCTTTTTTAAACTTTGTATCAGAGAGGAGAGAGCTGCAGTGCATTCAGCAGTGATGAACAGTGGCTTCGCTCATGAAAAATGAAAATAAACTCACCTGCTTTATTTTTATTTCTCCTTTCTTCAGAGTCTGGCAATGAAAAATTTGGTATTGGAAAATCTGGCAGTAAAATACTGTTGATTTAAAAATAAATTCTATCCAGTGAAATTGAAAAAGAAAAGCTCATTATGGATACTGTGTGTGGTTAAGGCTTCGTATTTAGTCAGCCAAGGTTTAAGCCCAAATTGGTGGGTGTAAGTAGCTTAGTACAACAGCTGGTATCCATGACACAAAGTTCAAACCAGTTCAACCTTTTCACTGGCATGTGCAATCAAAGCAAACTGTAAAACCAAGCCTGTAGGACTAGCTAAATGTTTTTCAGTACAGACTGAAAAAAAGTAAAGAAAAAGTGCTTTCATATCAGTTTTCTCAATGCTGACCCATGGGGCTGCTGATGGCTTCCTCACCTCTTGACACAAATTACCAGGATATTTCAGATACAAACGATATCTCAAGCAATTTAAACTGGGGATAATACTTCATCTCTTGCTCATGTCAGAGCTTGACCCCAGAATGTCCTTTGCAGATTACGGCCTGAGATGGTGTGAAAAGGAAAAGCTGTTCAGAGCTGGCTGAACCAGCTTTCAGTCATTTCTCTAACAGTGGGCCGGAAGTCAGTGAAAAATGCAGCCCCTCTGTGTGGATAACATCACTGGTTAAACCAGCCACATTTAAGGCTTTGTTTTGGAGTAGATATTGTCTGCGCTCCACTCTATTCCTTTCTGTGAAAATCATCTACATGCTTTTACATGCTAGAGACCAATGATGTGGATTTCACAGGATGTCTCTTCTGCTTGTTTCAGATGAAAATCACTGGGCAGCTACCTTGCAAACAGACAGACTAACTGAAGACATTAGTGTCACCCTGCAACACTCCCACAAATTGTTAAAGCACATCAGTGACAGAAATTAGTTTTGCCATAGCTTTTACTGGGAAAAGATGATTGTAGGTAAAATGAAGTTGGCTGCCTGCTGCTATTAGAAGAATATGGTAATTATCTCCAGAAACAAGCGGCATAGGAAAACACAGGAAAAAATTTGGTTTTTTTAAGAGTTTAGCATTTTAAGACGTTTACTTTGGGGATGTAATTTAGCACCCATTAAAAATAATGAAAAGATTCTTGTTAGGAGCTCATCAGAGTTTCAGACACTCTCCAAAATCAGGGATTGCAAAATGTTCCTACAAAGTTCCCTTTGTTTTTCATATCTGTCCAAGCCATATGGTTTTATTTTTCAGAAGAGGTAGAAAATGGAGGACAATTAGGGATCAAAATTCGTCTCTAGTTTACAGCCAGAGGAAAACCCTACTTGTAGGTGGAATACAAGCTACTTGATTATCCATGTGGTTCCCTTCCAGCTCAGAATATTCTGTAATTTTAATTCTGACTTCATCTTCTACAAGAATGAGTACACAGTAGATGTTCTGAATTTGGATTGATCTAAACTAATCAAAATGGAAAATTACAATGTAATTTATTTTTATATTTTGTCTTTTTTGATAGTGTTTCTTGCACGCAGCTCTGCAAATTTCTGTTCAGTAAGTGTTATTATTAGTCAGCCTTCCTAAGCATTCTGATCGAATCAGTGTTCTCACAGAATTGATATACTACACAAAACTGGTTTGATTATGCAGCTTATTTTAAAAAGCCTTTCAAAATGTACAAATAACTGTACATTGTGTACCAAAGTGTCTGCTGTTACAGATAACAACTGCAAATATTGATGAGCACCTACCACCTATTTTATATGAAAACATTACAGAAATTATGTTTGCTTTTAAATTCTAAGTGCCATTCTATATTGGACTGGCAGCAGGATATAAAATTTTCTCCACTGCTTGTCTTGACCTGAATATTCTTTAGAGAATGGAACTCAAATTTAGACATAGGATTTAATTACATCTCATTGCCAGAGTTCAGGGAGAAATAGTTGCTTACAAATGCTGATTCCTACATTTCATCCCATTACGAAGAACATGACTTTGGTAGTCATGATTTTGTGTCAGCAATTCCCTGGGGAAAAGGCTGGGCTGACCGGTTAAACTATCTATGTGGCTTTGTCAGAATGCACAGCTGACATCTGTTGAATTAGTTTAATTTTAACATGCGAATTGTTGGTTACAAAAATGGTGAAAACCCCTATATAATCAGTTCACACCAGTGAAGACACAGCACAGTGACGTCTTGACCCAGAACAAGATCCACAAGGGTGCTGTATAAGCCATTACACCTCTTTCAGTGGCAGTGATATATTGCAATTGCCAGTGCTGGGGACAAATCCTGTAGAAAGGGATGCAGGCAGAAGAGTGGTAATGCAAGGATAAAGCAACGCACAGACAGCATAGAATACAGGGTGCTGTAAAAAAAACAAAAAAGAGCACTGTTCTTTGCTTTCACAGATAACTTTGAATTGGAAATTAGGACTACAAGACAAACGTCTACAGTGGGAAAGAATTAAAAATGGCATGTTTTCCTGAAAGAGATCACATGCTTTGACTGATGAATCCTTTCTCGCCGTGGTGAAAACCAAGCATTATGGCAGTCAGTTACAGCTACCATCTGAAATTTCTATGCACAGAGGAGAAAATTATGAAACCTTCCAGAATGCAAAGTAGCACTGAAGGGCAACTGGCTTAGCTGCTGCACTGAATAAAAATAGCTAGTGAGATTGACTCTGCAAAGTCATACAGGCTATGCTTTATCTTGAGAAATAGCTCAGATGAAGCTTGTCATTTGGCACAGGGATGGTTTAACAGTATGAAGTGGAAGCATCCAAGCTGATTTGCCAGCAGTAATAAGGCCAGTCAGCTTGTGTTTAAAAATGAAAAAGGCACTTCCCTGACTGTGTTATCTTGGTCAGACACACCTGCTGACAGACTAGATTAAAGACCATTTGTCACTGAATCCAGACCAAGCTGTAGGACATGAAAGACCTCTGTGGTAGAGCATCAGTGTTATTGTATTCATACGCTGCCAGTACTTGCTTAAAGAAAGCAAAAAGAAGTTTTCAGGTGAATAATAGAACAATTTTCATAGGATTTATCACCATATAAAGACAGAAAAGGAAGAAGTAAAATTTAAGACATATACATCACTTCCATGTGCTAATTAAAAATCTTTGATACAATCAGAACCCCAGACTGAAGATTCCTGGAAAATCTCTCTTGTCCAAGAGCAGCTATTAATTTTGAAAAATCTCCATGATGAGATGCAGGGTAGAATAGAGGTCAGTCAAACATTCTCAAACACTTTGTAATTACAAGGAACATTAAATGAGGATACATCTTGTAGCACATCCTGCTTGTCTTGCTTAGTATACGAGGTATGACAATCTCTAACCTCCAAAATAAGTCCTTAGACTCAATTTCAACTGCAAAAGTTAGGGCTTTTTTCATACACCGTTGTAGAGTGATTAATCCAAGGGTGATGAAAGAACTAGCAGATGAACTCGCCAAGCTACTCTCCATAATTTACCAACAGTCCTGGCTTACTGGTGATGTACCACAAGACTGGAAATTGGCCAATGTGACACCCATCCACAAGGAGGGTAGGAAAGATGATCTGAGTAATTACAGACCTGTCAGCCTGACCTCAGTCCCAGGCAAAGGCATGGAACAGATAGTCTTGTGTGCTATTACACAGCAACTGCAAAACAACCATGACATTAGAACCAGTCAGCATGGATTTCGGAGAGGCAGGTCTTGCCTGACCAACCTAATCTCCTTTTATGATCCTGTGACTCGCCTGGTTGATGATAAAACTGCTGTGGATGTTGTGCACTTGGACCTAAGCAAAGCCTTTTACATGGTTTCCCATAATAAGCTGCAGGAGAAACTCTTAGAGCATGGACTGGATNGATGTTGAGCTGCTTGAGAGGGTCCAGAGAAGGGCAACAAGGATGGTGAAAGGACTGGAGGACAAGCCCTATGGGGAGTGACTGAGGGAGCTGGGGTTGTTCAGCCTGGAGAAGAGGAGGCTCAGAGGCAACCTAATTGCTGTTTACAACTACCTGAGGGGAGGTTGCAGCCAGGTGGGTGTGAATCTCTTCTCTCAGGCTGATGACACCAGAACAAGAGGACATGGCCTTAAGCTACGCCAGGGGAGGTTTAGACTGAATGTTAGGAAGAGGTTTTTCACAGAGAGAGTGATCAGGGTTTCACAGAGAGTGATCTGCCCGGGGAGGTGGTGGAGTCGCCATCCCTGGAGGTGTTTAAGGGAAGACTTGATGAGGAGCTCAGAGACATGGGCTAGTTGGTGGGGAGTTGGACTGGATGATCCTGGAGGTCCCTTCCAAGTCGGAATAACCTGTGAACCTGTGATTTACTTTCTGAACATCTCTGAACAAATCACTAAGACTGTTTAGTAGTATTCTACAGAAGAGCGTAACTCATTTTGTATCCACCAGTAGAACTGAGTTTTAAGTCATTAATGAGTTTGTTTAATTTAGAAACCTTGAATCACATCACTAGAGACTTACCAGTTATTTCCTGAAAAAGGAACGAACCATTATTTCTGACAAACATTCACAGTGACTCCGTGGTTAACATAGGATCAAGCTCTCTGCTAGACTAAACCTGTACCAGGCTATTGTACCTATCTCTGCCAAACAAGTACAAAGCCTGGCTGTTTAACAGAGGATAACTTCTCACAACCAACATGGGCTAATTTATAAGGTGATGTAAGAAGCTGATCTGGGATGGAGTCTTGCAGCATACTGACTGCATTGCCCTCAAGACATTATTGACAGTCGTTCCACCTTGACAGGCAGAACATATAACAGAGTTTGAAGCTTGAAGGACTTGGAGCTCTTGATAAGGAAAGTGAGAATGGGAAAAGATCTGTAGCTGATAAGAACAACGTCCAGGAATCAGCACGTCAAACCAAAAGTTTCATTTGACTGGTCATGAAACATGTACCAGATCCTTTAAAAAGCTGAGGAAAGAAAGAACTCTGAAAATAGTTCACATAGTCACTGGGACTAGGGCCAGGCAGTGCTTCCTGCATGTACACAGAGTGCTGGCGTGACTAGTTGGATTTATCGGCTTGTACCAGCTCTCTTCTTTCCACAGCTACTCATGAGATCTGTAATAGCATAGACTCACAGTCAAATGGAAGAACCCTCTGTTGTGATAGCTGTGCTCGAACTGCTTGCAAGTTTCAAGGAACATGTATGCCAAGTCACAGCCATCTCTATCCTGAAAGACACATTTGACTAGGTGCAATTAAAATCAATTCATATCAATTATTTGCTGTGCAGAATAACAGAAGAGCTCTGAACACCACTGCAAGTTGTGCAATACAGGGTGTTTGTTGCATATAGACCAGCACAGTCAGTTGTACACTCCCTGAACTTGTTAGCTCACCCTCTCCGCCTCATGCTCATTCTTTACAAGTGCTGTACAACAACAGTCAGACATTTCCTCACAATAAGGCTCTGGGGAAAAGGTTACTCCTGATCCACCATGTGGCAAAACTGTTCCAGACTCAAGAAGCTACTACTAAACTGAAAGACACTCAGGACAGTAACTATATGGTGCTTCACTAGCAAGTTACTATTTCTTCAATTATATAATTTGTCTGGTTGCAATAATATTCCAGCAGCAGCCTCAGATGCATGAAAATAGTGAACTGTCTTTATAATTTCATGTAAAAGAATCTGCAATTATTCTTACCAAAGAATTGCAATAGAGCCAAGTTCAGTATCCATGGATTTTTTAAATATTCTATTAGATAATGAAAACTCACTCTATACTATATTAAAGGCAAAAACATAGAGTGACATTTTAAAGTTTAAAGAGTCTTATATACAAGGTGTTTTAAGACTATCTGTGAACTTTCTGCTTGAATATATTTTTATGCATTATCTCTATAGCTTTTGTGATTAAGTCCTTTATCTGAAAACCTAACTGAATCTTCTCTGAAAAAATTCTTTCCAGGTGAACAACAATCAGAATCACCGTTAAATCCCTCCCACTTCTCTTGTTTGGCTTTACTTTACACAAGAATAAGGCGATGGGTGTGAATAGCCCAGAATTATGTGTATGGGATACTAATTGTATCTTGAACTTTGTTAAAATTCTAGACACTGAATAATGACAGACTTGAAAATAGATTTTATTCAATGGCATTTCATATCAATTTATGTCCTCTTGCTTGGCAGATTTAGGAAAAGTGATCCTAATTTGCTTACGGGCCTTAGGTTTGGTCAGAACTGAGACAGAACTCAAGAAATTTTAATTTTCAAATTCTATTGGCTCTACCTATTGCATATTAACATACCCAGGTCAGCATCACCTAATTAAATGCTGTGCTGTATTTATCCATCATTACCTACCAGGAAGAGTCTTTATAATGGTAGCAGCACATGACTGCAATGACCTAATTAAATTATTTTTCCTTGAGAAGACAGATGAGAGACGACAGGGTATCCTTTAGTGTTACATAATACTAAATAAACTTGACTTCATGGGATTTGGCTCTGAAACAAACTAAATGTTTTGTCTGATTACAAGGCATATAATAGCTTGTGGATGTGGTATTGACCTGAGATATCTATTTTATGTTAATATTTATACAGGAGATGAGCATGGTTTTTAGCTTAAGTAGTCTTCATATAAAAGTTGGGATGATTAATTTAAATAGGATAGACACACAATAAAACATTATTTACCTTTTCTCCTAACTGGCTCCTACTTTAGTTTCCAGGATTCTTGAACTACATGCTAGTATTATTATGTCATATTTTCTGTAAGTATTGTTCTTCAATCCAAGTTTCTGCTATTTATAAATCATGGTTACTCCAGTAAACACTATTTCCCCCCTAAAACATTCACGTTTCTTCGAAAGCATCTCAGCCTCTGTCTTGGCCCACTCTTGATTCAGTTTTTTTGAACTTCTCATGTGTCTAACCTTTATTCTACAATCTAGAAGGACCAATTTTTGAGCTGACATTTTCCTTTCTCCAAATTCTTCACTATGTATATTTCTATCTGTAGAAATTTCTACGTATATTTCTATCATTTCAAGAATGCCTCTCTTTCCTTTCTAACTTTGACTCTACTTCTGTGACTAATTCATGGAAATCATCCAGACCTTTTGTCCTTTCTTTTCTGCAAACATTCAGCAATTCCTTTGCTCTATTTTTCACTGTGACTTGATGAGTTTCTGATAATATCAGTTCATGCCTTGTTTTTCAAGCATCTCAGCTTGGCTTTTGCTCTTCTTGTTTCCTGAAGATCTCTGTTCGAACTAAATGTTCCGTTTCTACCTCATTTCTCCATTACATTGTCCATAGTGCACTTGGAGCGTTTGAATCTTCTTGGAGGACATATAAACTGGGAGGACATATAAACTCTTCCAATAAAAGACTTGTCTATGCTGAAAACACTTTTCCTATTAATGACATACTCCAATTCCACAACTAAGGTTTCAAAGCCTTTATATGTCGGCAATGATAGCAACCTGAGTTAGCAGACTTACCTTATGGGACAATAACATCCAAATCAGCAAAATAATCCCACCAGAATATAAATGAGTTAGAAAACTAAAGCCTGCCTTCACAGAATCACAGAATCACAGAATATTATGAGTTGGAAGGGACCCACAAGGATCATCTAGTCCAACTCACCACCTAACACCCGCACAGAGACCGAGAGCACATCCCAGAGCGTGATTCTGTAACACCAACCTAGATCCCTCACAGTCTAGCAGGCCACTCCGAGCCGGAAGGGGTCCAGGGTCATCCAGCCCTACACCCCCCAGCTAGACCATGTCACTAAGCTCCTCGTCCAGTCTTCTCTTAAACACCTCCAGGGACGGCGACTCCACCACCTCCCTGGGCAGCCCATTCCAATATGCAATTACTCTCTCTGTGAAAAACCGCTTCCTAACGTTAAGATTGAACCTCCCCGCCTTCTTTCGCCCTGCACAATTTCTCAGGTTAAGTGTAGCAGAGAGAAAAGTAACTGGGACCACGCAGACTCTTGGCATTTCTGTGTCTTCCAGTCCTTGTACAGACTAGCTATTCATTTGCCCTGGCACTTCTCTGTTTTCTGAAAAGTGTATAGACATACCATACTGCTGGTTAATCTTCATTTTTTCCTCGAAGACTTTCATCATTAATACTAATTCTTGCCCTCTCAGGTCAAGGAAGACCCCCAACCTGAAACTCATTGATGGTGGAAACATACTAGATTTCTTGTGGGTAGATGGAAAGAATGGCCCTGGAAGGATGGCTGGCATTAGCAGAAGCTCCAACAATCACTGTGTTATGGTCTTGCCAACACCAGGTGCAACTGAGTCTCTAAAGGTTGGTCTGTCAATGTCATCAGCAGATCAACATGCAGCAGTGTCAGACTAAGGACATCAAACTGAAATGTTTGTCTCTTAAACATCATGAGCCCTTCTACAACTTTTTTGTAAGGACCTATCCAAATATGGAGCATAAAGCTCTATCATTCTCTGGAATGAAGAAGATGTTTCTGAACAGCAGCCTACAATTATGTGAGGTCATTATGCATCTAACCAGGAATAATATGCTTAATAAAATTTTCCCAATATTCTGCTCCAAAATGGACATTGTACAATTTTCAGAGAGGAGGAATCAAATTTGAGATGATATGGGAGAGGAAGAACTGCAAGACTGCAAGCTCCATAAACTGTAGTGTTAATTGAGTCAAATTTCATGCTTTCACAAAAGTTTTCTCTGTTTCTGTACAAAACGTTTTGACATCAAAGGGTTGACAGCATAGTTAGTGGTAATTCTCATGAAGGTTATTGTTTCCCATGTGGAACACTTAGTTTTAACTATGAGGAAAAGACAGGTATGTACCTTACCCTACCACTTTTACTTTCCTAATCCTGCTAATCCTCCCCCAACCTACATGCTTTCCTACCAGAAAGTTTAAAAAAAAAAAAAATCATCAGCCATGCCCTTCCTGCATTATACTACCACTGCATTCTAATACCATTGTTGCAATTTTACATGAGTAAGTCCTGTTTAGTGAAAGCAATCATTTTCTAAAACTGGTGTGAGACAGTGGGTGCAAAAAATCTCAAATCATGACATGCAGATCTGTTTAATGTGTCCGTTTTCAGTCCTACAGATATCAGGGATCATAGTCTTGGTTTGCATGGGAAATGTCCAGGAAAAGAGGATGAGTAGAAGCAAGCCAGAGTTGATAAAGTGGTTCCAAACTAGTAAATCACCATGGCGGGAAAGCTCCCTGTGGCCCACTCTTATGAAATACAGGTACTGAAGTCTGCAGGTTTCACTCCCTGTACTTTTTTGCAGGCTGAAGCACTGTGACTTTTCAACCCTAAAACCACTCCGGACCCTACAGAGATTACTGAATATTTCAAAGCTCAGGATTTGGATGGCCCTGGGGTTGCTGAGGAACCAGAAATTCCAGGCATTTTTGGAGGGAAGGTACAAACAGTGAAACAATGAGCTCATGTTCTTAAGCTTCTGTTGTGCTGTACAAGGTGTGCTAAACATTTTATCAGGGGAAAAGAAGGGCTCTGCAGAAAGGCAAGAAATTATTGCTATTATATAATCGCTGCTAGGCAGGCTGCCTGCAAGCCTTTGTTGAACCTCAGTTTCATGAACTTAGGGTTAATTGTTTCACTATGTCCTGCTGAATTTGTATTATTGTTCTCGCTATTCTTGATCTAGTTATTTGCTTAATATCTTTTGTTTTCTTGTATAGTTTTAATCTTACAAGGAAATAAATATTGACACTTAAGGATCAGAGTTCCATGAAAACTCAAGGAAACAACAATGCCTTGGAATACCTAGAGGTAACTTTATTACACAAAGTCTGTAAGAGAATTCAACATAAATTGATGCTGACAGAAGAAAAACATACAACAACAGGCAAATACAAAAGAAAGGAAATATTCTCTCCATAAAATGCAAAGACAATCAGGAGAGAGCATCTGAGGGGCTACAGAAATGCACAGTAGGGCGATCCAAGAAGACTGCACAATTTCAGCTTCATTTGCCTGTGTCTGCCTGCACTGTTACAGTTGTTCAGATGTGCATATAAATGTGGTTTCTCTCTCTACTGCAGGTCTTGTGACTGCATGGAGCTGTAACAGTGACAACACCTCTGTAGTGATGAGTAGTTTCTCTGAAACATGAAGGCAAAGGTTTACATTTATGCTATGCAATCCAACTCGTAAGTGGGGGATGAAAGATTATACCAAACACGGACACATTGCAAAAGCCTGTACACATCCCCTCCAATTCCCTCCGCAGGAAGTTCAAATCCCCATTAATCTGCTCCCTGCTTTTAGCTCACAACGTGATTATGTCTCTCCACGCCCCACATCTCAGTCTGTACACTTTGCTGGGCCACGGGGGATGCTCAGCCCAGTACAACCTGGGCTACCCAGGCTGCTTCATTCTTGCTGCCGCTCGGCGGGCGATGAGCGGCGCTACCCGGCGCGATGGCCCGGGCTCGTCCTGGCCGGGTTCGTGTTCAGGCGCCGTAGCTGGAGCGGTACAGCATGAACACAGAAACGGGACGCGACAGGAAACCTCTCCCGATTAGTGGTAGTTCGTGGGTGACTCCTGCTGTGGGCTCAGTCTGAAACAAACTGCTTCTTACCGATGCCCATGAAGAAGAGGGCCTGTTCTTCAGAATCTCAAATCAAAGGACTTTCTCAAAGCGGTCCTGTCTGCCTGGTTGGGACAAGCTGCCATTCCAGAGAGAGGTGACGCTTTGGTGAAAAAACACCAGGGTCTTCCACCCAATCCATGTGACCACACTCACCAGAATAATGCCCCAAATACCCCCCATTGGTTGGATGTAAGATACTCTCTCTCTGATCTTCTTTATGGTGAGTATGGCAGAGCGCTGGAAGAGACTGTCCAGGGAAGTCACGGAGTCTCCCTCACTGGAGACATTAAAAACCCAGCTGGATGCATTCCTTTGTGACTTGCTCTAGGTGACCCTGCCTTGACAGGAGGGTAGAGGGTGCTGATGCTGGTAAGACTNAAATGTGGTTTCTCTCTCTACTGCAGGCCTTGTGACTGCATGGAGCTGTAACAGTGACAACACCTCTGTAGTGATGAGTAGTTTCTCTGAAACATGAAGGCAAAGGTTTACATTTATGCTATTCAATCCAACTCGTAAGTGGGGGATGAAAGATTATACCAAACACGGACACATTGCAAAAGCCTGTACACATCCCCTCCAATTCCCTCCGCAGGAAGTTCAAATCCCCATTAATCTGCTCCCTGCTTTTAGCTCACAACGTGATTATGTCTCTCCACGCCCCACATCTCAGTCTGTACACTTTGCTGGGCCACGGGGGATGCTCAGCCCAGTACAACCTGGGCTACCCAGGCTGCTTCATTCTTCCCAGGCTGCTTCCCACATCCCAGGCTGTTCCCACACCCCAGGCTGCTTCCCACATCCCAGGCTGCTTCCCACACCCCAGGCTGGGCCGATTGGAGAGGGCAGAGCCCGCGCCCCTTCAGAGCCCAGGCTTCCCCGCGGCTGAGGGCACAGTTGGCAACAACGTTAACCTGCGACAGGTAATGGGGACTAACAGAGCGGGACACGGAGCCCTCCCTGCATTCGCTTCTCCGTCTGGATAAACTACGCTGTCTCAACAGGCGTCCGGTGCTGTTCACAGACAACCGGGAGCGCAGCCCTACGGGCTGGCACCGGCATTCCCTGGAACTCTTAAATAAAGGATGCCTGTCCGCGGAGAGGAAGGCGGCGCCGGCCGCAAGAACCCGNCATTGGTTGGATGTAAGATACTCTCTCTCTGATCTTCTTTATGGTGAGTATGGCAGAGCGCTGGAAGAGACTGTCCAGGGAAGTCACGGAGTCTCCCTCACTGGAGACATTAAAAACCCAGCTGGATGCATTCCTTTGTGACTTGCTCTAGGTGACCCTGCCTTGACAGGAGGGTAGATGATCTCCAAAGGTTCCTTCCAACCCTAACAATTTCTGTGATTCCGTTGTCTTGTTCAGAAAGAGATTGCGAATAGAATCACAAAGGTTGGAAAAGATCAAGATCACCAAGTCCAACCACCAACCTGGCAGCACTGTGTTCCCCACTAAACCATCCTGAAGTGCCATATCCACACATTTTTTTAACACTCCCATGGATGGTGACTCCAGCAGGGCAGCCTGCTCCAATGGTTGACAACTCTTGCAGTGAAGAAATTTTTCCTAATATCTAATCTAAACCACCACTAGTGCAACATGAGTCCATTTCCTCTCATCATGTCATTTCTTAACAGGGAGAAGATGGAGGTGAGAAGAAAAATTTAATGTATAAATCCATCCCTTTGCACTGCAGCGTGGTAGATACTCCTGGCAATACTGGAAGTTCACATTTTGGTCATAATAACCCCAAGCAGAACTATAGGCTGAGAACGGAATGCTTGAAGAGTGGAGAGGTGGAAAGAGACTTGGGGGTATTAGTTGACAGCAAACTNATTGCGAATAGAATCACAAAGGTTGGAAAAGATCAAGATCACCAAGTCCAACCACCAACCTGGCAGCACTGTGTTCCCCACTAAACCATATCCTGAAGTGCCATATCCACACATTTTTTTAACACTCCCATGGATGGTGACTCCAGCAGGGCAGCCTGCTCCAATGGTTGACAACTCTTGCAGTGAAGAAATTTTTCCTAATATCTAATCTAAACCACCACTAGTGCAACATGAGTCCATTTCCTCTCATCATGTCATTTCTTAACAGGGAGAAGATGGAGGTGAGAAGAAAAATTTAATGTATAAATCCATCCCTTTGCACTGCAGCGTGGTAGATACTCCTGGCAATACTGGAAGTTCACATTTTGGTCATAATAACCCCAAGCAGAACTATAGGCTGAGAACGGAATGCTTGAAGAGTGGAGAGGTGGAAAGAGACTTGGGGGTATTAGTTGACAGCAAACTCAACATGAGCCAGCAGTGTGCCCAGGCAGCCAAAAGGGCCAATGGCATCCTGGTCTGCATCAAGAATGGAGTGGCTAGTAGATCAAGAGAGCACTCAGCACTGGTTAGACCACACCTTGAGTATTGTATTCAGTTCTAGGCCCCTCAGTTCAAGAAAGATGTCGAGGTGCTGAAACGAGTTCAGAGAAGGGCAACTAGGATGGTGAAGGGGCTGGAAGATAAGCCCTATGAGGAGAGGCTGAAGGAGCTGGGTCTGTTTAGCCTAGAAAAGAGAAGGCTCAGGGATGATCTTATTGCTGTCTATAACTATCTAAAAGGAGGTTGTAGTCAGGCAGGGGCTGGTCTTTTCTCCTTGGTCTCTGGGACAGGATGAGAGGTCATAGTCTTAAGCTTCAGCAGGGAAAGTTTAGAGTTGATATTAGGAAAAGAGTTTTTTACTGAAAGAGTGATCCGGATGTGGAATGGGTTGGCTGCAGAGGTGGTTGAGTCGCCAACCCTGGAGGTGTTTAAGGGTAAGCTGGATGAGGTGTTAAGTGATATGATCTAGATGTAGATGATAGGTTAGTTAGATTATAGGCTGGACTAGAGGATCTTCAAGGTCCTTTCCAGCCTTATCCATACTGTGATACTGTGATCAACTGCAAGCAAATATTCTACACATCCCTACAACAGCGAGGGCACTGAGAAAACTTGAAAATATTTGGTTTTGGTTAACTTTTTTATTAAGTTCAGGTATGGAACTGAAAACTGTTGCTTACAGAGCTACAAATTAAGATTACAAGTGAAAATTGCTGAAAAGGCAGGGCATGGGAATCTGAGTGTAGGAATGAAGCCTTCCTAATGCAACACTGGGTCACTGTTTGCAAGGCTCTGCCCTGGTAAGATGCTCTTCCCAAGGAAGATTGCCATGGTTGCCCCAGGAAAACAATCTAGTTGTCAGTCTGACTGCAGATATGGCAAAACTTCTGTCTGAAGAACAGGATGCATCTCAGCATCCTCAACATGGGGAACAGCAGCAGAAAAGCAGCATGTGTGCTCCCGTAAAAGGACGGAAGCCATGACCTTTACAGAGATGCTGTCCTCCACAATGCTTTGTCATATATCTGTGACTTTCCCCATGGGGTGTGGAATGGTTTTCAAGACTGTGTCCGTCCTGTAGGTGAGTAGTAGTGAGGTATGAGGCTATGCCTCCTTTTCTTTGAGGTTCTGGGGGCACAAAGAAACTCTAGCTAAATGCAATTCTCAGGTGAGTTTTTCTGGGCAATTAAACCTCTGATGCCAATGCTGTGGCCCTGTACTAATGCAGGCGGAAGACCCAGCAGCTGGGTCAGTCTGAAACAAGCTGTTGGATCTTCTGTCTGGTCCTTAGCTTTGTCTGACACATTTTGCAGCATGAGCTGCTGTCTGGGTGACATCAGGAGAGGGGCTGACATCGAGACTGGGCTGGTCTCTACCCAAGGCTGTGTTGAGTGTTTCCTATTACAAAATATTGCTGTGTCCTGGATTTCAAGCACAGTCAATATTTACTGACTCCCTCTGTTGCCAAATACTCCAAAAGTGTCAGGATAAATAAAACTCTGTAATACCATCTTTGTAGAGTTAGAAAGAAAGGCATTACTTTATTTCTGGCCAAATGTGTGTGTGAAAGACTGGCAGAATCCCAGTCCCCACACAGATGTCAATCATTTTTTTAACCTATTTATATATTTGAACAGAAAAAAAAATTAGTGTTGATTAGTTCCAAGTTACATACTTCTCTTTCATTTCATCAGTAAGTATTCTACCTTCTATTGGTTATTACTTTCTCATTTTCTATACAGTGAGTCTAACTATTGAGTCCATATCTTTAGTTTTTTAATATCTTTTTTCCTACACAAATACTAAGCCTTTGTTCGTTTTCTTCTTTATCTTCCAGTTTTTGAAAAATCTCTTTTCAGCTGCCCAACTTCAACAACATATATTTCTTTCCCAGGCTTTGTTAATTGAAGTACATCAAGGTTAGTTTAGCAAAACTTAAAGTTTTAGTACTTTTCCCAAGCTATGTTCTCATAAAAGTAGTTTATGCCAGCTTTTTTTGCTAAAAGTTGGGTAAGAATAATTTAAGGCCTAACACAGCTTACGATTAATTAAAACAAATAATTGAGGTTTAGTTAAAACCATTATAAATTATAAACTTTACATAATTTCTAACACCACCAGGTCTTAATGAGGAAAAAATGTTAGTGCAAGATAGAGATGGCTGCTTTCCTCCTGGGAGACTACACAAACGTGCCTGTGAAGATTTAAGTCATCAGGATGCACCTCTGGAATTGTTCTCAGCAGCAAGGAGGGGCTGGTGGGCAGTGTGAAGCTCAAGGGCAGCCTGGGCTGCAGTGACCATGAAATTGTGTAGTTTGAGATCCTCAGGGCAGGGCATACAGCAAGCTTACTCGCTTGGACTTCAGGAGAGCAGACCTTGGCCTCTCCAGGGATCTGTTTGGTGGAGTAACATGGTATAAAGCCCTGGGAGAAAGAAGGGCCCAGGAAAGCTGTTTGATATTCAAGAATCACCTCTTCTAAGATTAGGAACATTGCATCCCAACAAAGAGAAAATCAAGTAAAAACTGCATGGGTGAACAATACAAAAGTATAATTTGTGCAGTCAGGGGTCAAGACAGGAAAGCTGACAGAATTAAGTCTGACCAGGGATGTCAAGGAGAATAAGAAAAGCTTTTGTATGTACACTGGTGATAAAAGGAAGACAGGAAAATGTGGGCCCTCTCTGGAAGGAAATGGAAGACCTCCTTATCCGGGATATGGAGAAATCTGGGGTTCTCAATGGCTTTTTAGCTTTGATCTTCACTGTCAGCTGCTGAAGCCACACTGCCCAAGTTGCAGAAGGCAAAAGCTGGGACTGGGATAATGAAGAACCACCTGCTGTAGGAGTAGATCTAGTTCAAGACCATCTAAGGAACCTGAAGGGGCACAAATCAGTGGGATATGATGAGATGCATCTGGAGGTCCTGAGGGAACTAGAGGAGGAAATGGCTAAGCCACTATCTTCCATATTTGAGAACTTGTGGCAGTCCAGTGAGGTTGCTGCAGACTGGAAAAGTGGAAACATTACTCTCATTTTTAAAAAGGGAAAAAAAAAATCCAGGAAACTGCAGGCTGGTCAGTCTCACCTCTGTGCC
>WEKX01002714.1:33324-68771 GCA_013390025.1 Pitta sordida | reverse complement strand
TGTTACAGGGATCGAGAAGAACACTATCTGCATACCTACCCCGTCGACAAGTTCACCAAGTTCCCTAAACTCCCTTTTAATTGTTTTAACTCCTCTCTCAGTGGCCTCCTCACTGCCAACCCGAACCAATAACAATGGGTAGTAGTCTGAAGACTTAAGAAGTTCAGGTACCCTCTCGGTGATATCCTGAACCCAGGCCCCTGGGAGGCAGCAGACTTCCCTGTGGGATGAGTCTGGTCTGCACACGGGACCTTCTGTTCCCTTCAAGAGTGAGTCTCCTACAACCACCACCCGTCTCTTCTTTTTAATACTAGTGGTTTTGACTGCTACTTTAGTATGGCTGCTCTTAGGAGGTTCCCTAGCTAGAATAATTTCCTCTTCTTCATCACCCTGGTCGCCAAAATCCAGCGCCCCAAACTGTTCTCCAGTGGCAGGTGGAAGGGTGGTATCTGGAATGGCAGAGCGGGGAAGGAGGGACTTCTGCTTCCCTCTCAATAACAGACCTGCTCCCAGTCCTCATTATCGGGGAGATCTCTAACTTCTTCCTTGTTAGTCAAAGCCTCAACCTCTTCCAGTTGCTGGGTACCGACGAGTGATGGGAGAGTATTACTCCACCAGTCTATCTCCCTTTCACTCTCCCTGATACTACGGAACCTTTCAACCTGCTCCTTAAGGTCTGCAACCTCATCGATTCAAAGGGCTTCTGGGCTCTGAAACCGGAACCCAGAAGCCTCCTAGCTCAGCAGTGCCCGCACCGTGCACATATTCACGTTGGGAAGGAAAAAGGGTACAAATCTGCAAAAAGAGAAAGGAGGCAACAAAATTACATGGAGGGAATACTGGAAAGGCAGCAATTTTTTAGCCTGAAGTTTTGCAACAGAAGTTAGCAAATTTCCAATGGAAGCATAAGAGTACAATGCAGATATAAAAGCTCATTTCCTTTGTTCAAAATCTTTCCGGCTGATTTGACACTTTCCCTCTCATTAATTTATAGAAGGGAAAAAAACCATACTACCAATAGCAATTAAGTAGTTTAGCATCCTAATCAATTTCTATTTTATCTGAGAAAATGAGATTTGTTTGTTTAGGTTTTTTTGTTTTGTTTGAGAATAATATTTCATTCCAGGATATAACAGAAGAAGAAACTGGCAAAAAAATCCCCAACAGTGTTCAAAATGTATTAGGACAACCTGAAAGATGTGTTATTTTACATTCAGTAACGACAGGTTTCTGAAAAGCGTTGGAAAATTCCCAGCAAATGAGACCAAGTATCTTGCATAATGAAAGGAATGTATCATAACACCTCTTGGTCACTACATGTTTCAAAAAATTCATGGACCCAATTTAGTAGTAGGATTTCTGAAAAACTAATGCAGCTTTTCCTTAAGACTTCATATACATGTTATAAAATGTCTTGGTTGAGAAACAGAGCTAGAAGGAATGTGATGCATTTCCATTTTAAAGGCGCAAGAATCTTTTTGGTTCTTATGAAGAAAGAACAGTCTTCACCCTCACAGCGAGACTATGAGACTATCTTCCAGTGCTAAGCAGTGAAAAGTCTTCTCTTTCAAGGAAGTCAGAAGTGCAATTGATAAATCAGATAATTTTATGATATAAGCAGGATCTTGGCCAATCTTCTTCTGGGTAAAAAATCCTGTTTTATCTCCTTACAGGGCCATAGCAAGTAGATTCTCAGCACAACAAACGTTTTTCATAGAAGATCAGCTGAGGCTGCTGTAAACTAGAAAAAGTAGTGAATACTTTAAGAATTTGTTTTTAAACTTTTTCTTGCTTCATTCCCCTTCCCGTCTATAACATTTCTATCTGCATGACAGTCTCCCCCACCTCGAGAGCTATTCTTGGGCTTCATAGTTCCAGAAGAGCTTATATCACACGCTAATTGGCTTAATTAACTACAAGTCAAAGCTCCAACAAAAGCATTTCCTATCTAGTCAATGTGACCATTAAAAAGTGATTTGCATTACATTTGGAGCAGCAGACGCTTAGCTTCTGAAAGGGGCTAATGAAGCATGTGTTCTGGGCACACAAATCAGGTGCTAGACGTCTAGAAAGCAGTACATAATTCCTATGCAGAAGCAATTTAAAAGATTTTAACTAGTGATTTTCCAATAAAGACTGACTTTTTAATTTTTCTTGCAATGATAAAATAATTAAGAGAAACGAAGAACATCATCCTCAACCAATTTCACAATTAAAAGAAAAAAATGCAGTCTTGTTTTGTAATCACCCACAGAAGTGATTCCACATGTACTAGCTCAGAAAGTTATTTTCTAAATTGTAGTTTGAAAACAGAATTTCGAAGGGCAAGTGCAGCAATCCAGAGGTGCTAATGTCCCGTAGGGACAAACATGCACAAAACACAGGGCTGTATTACATTCAGTAACAATGTGGCAATGCAGGCACCAGAAAAGGACACCGTTTCAGGTGAAATTTAGGTCACTCATAAGCGTCACTATACAAAAATATAATCCTGTAAGTCTCTGCACAGCTGCTAACAGATCTTGGATTTGCTTAAACTTTCCATCAGTATCTGTAGCTCCTATTCTTGGCATGTGTATTTCTTGTTGGCAGGGCTGAGCAGCACTGTCTGTGCCTGGTGCTAGATCTAATTTAGGATTAGAGTGATGGGACCCGGAGCCCCTGCCCAAAGCTGCTGCACTGGTCTGGGAGACATTCTCATAAGCACATCTGAAATGTCTGCACTCAACACAGCACACAAGTGAACCAAGTAATCCCTTCAGAATATGGCCAGCAGAAACAAGTGTTTAATTGTCTCTGGTTTCGCTTCTTCTGCCACTGTTTGGTGGTCGCCACAGCCCCAAAGATGTGAGGAAGTCTAGACTGAACCCTCATCACATGCTGTGTTCTGGTCACTCACATTATAAATAGAGATCTTATCTTCTGGAGACTGCTGTGTCTTCTTCATCCTAGCTTTTGTCCAACTTTGGAGTTAGTCCTACACTGGGGGCTGACGTTCAGAGGTCCTTTCCAGCCTAAGTTATTATGTGATTATATGTAATACCACTGCTCACATTTTAGAAGATGGCAGTAGTCCTTGTTAATTTTCTTAATGAAAACCTGTAGACTTATTTTGGGAATTCCACATTCAAAAAGGAGCAAGTATAAATAAAGAATAAGAAAGACTAAGACAAGTAAATCCTATCCATGGAGTTTTTTTAAGGTGTGGATGGTTTACTGTGCACATGGATGCTTGATTCTGCCATCCTGTAACTTTCTCAGGTACTTAGGCCCCTAGATTTTCTGCATGCCTGAAATTGCAGTTCCAAAAATTCAGATGTGACACAAACAGGATTGCCACTGCAGAAAGGGAACTCCAACTCCAGCCACCTGGACACCAGCTAAACCGCAGTTCACTTTCTTACAGAGAACATTTATTTAGCAAGTCCTTTTTTGATTTTGCACTGGAGAAGCCTGGCAGAGAGCTCTTTCACTTCTGCCCCATTTCAAGGTAAGCAGCAAGCCAAAAACCAAGTCTTTGTGTCTATAGGCTGCATCTCTGGTTACGAAAGTGCTTCTTAAAGTTTTGATTCTTCACTACCCTTTCCCCCCAGCTGAATGTAAACTGAAAATCATGTTAATGCAGCATAACATTTAAAAATATTGTCCCATCTATTTGTCTCTATTCATAGGCAGAAATTGGAAGACACATCTTCAGGCGAAACTGCTAATGATGCAAGCCCTGGAATGGCTGTGGGCTGTGTCAACTGTTGTGGTTTTGGAAGCTGTTAAAAGTACTGAGGTGCAGTGGCAGAGGCAGGGCTTCCTGATGCAGCAGAGAAGGGCCTGGCTCTAGGCCCTATCTCACTATCCCAGGCAGAGACAGCCCAGCCCTGGGCATTGGGCTCTCTGTGGATGGGGCAGAGACCAAGACATGGGCCAAGATTGTGCCTAGCTTGGTGGGACCCCATGGCCGGTCAGGGCAGGGCTGTGGGGAGCTGGAGGCTGATGCTGCTGGCAGTGTTGTTGGGGTAGAGGCTGATGGGTCTGGGGACTGACATGGGATCCTGTGCCCTGAGCAAGGCGAGAGTAGCCCTGAGGGTCTGACATGGCACCCTGGGCCATGGGCAGGGTTGGGGCAGCACTGGGAAGGGGATCAAGACCCTGAAGACCATGATGCCATCAGGTCCCTGAGACAGGGCCACAGGACATTCCAAATATGAAAGGATGGATGAGGCCATCTCTTTGGAGAAGGAGCCCCATGGCTACAAGTTTTGCAAATGTTCTCAGGTCTGAGCTCTCCCTTTTCACTAGAATGGTTAGTAAACAGACATGTATCATGTGGACGTGCTCTGTGACAACATCTCTTGTCAGTTTTATCATGTTATCCTGTCACACCTCTGAATGAATGATCTTCTCTTAATCATCTATGGGCAATCCAAAAGGGTTTGTCCTTAGGCTCATGACACCTTAGCCCTGGCGTTTTTAAGTTTTTCTAACTCATTACTCAGATGTGCCTCTTGCATAGCCATTTCAAACACCACACTTTCCACACTTTTAATGTTTGCTGCTGTATAAGACCAGACTTGCATTTGGTCATTGGGCAATGGGGCAAACTGGCACCAGCTGTGGCCCTGGGTGGCTGAACAGCCATAGGCTCTTCTCTGATCCCCGTGGACTTCTCCAATCTACACATGTGCAGGAGGGCAATTTTTAGAGAATAGAGGGCATGAAGAAATATTCACTCTGCTGCAAACACTTTGGGACTTTCCAGGTAACCACGATAACATGACCTTGAATCCAGCTAAAGAAAGAAACCACCAGAGATAAATTAGGTGAAGTATCTGGAAACCACAGCTGTCTGACCTCAGAGGATGCTCCAATGAAAGAGAGAGCTAAAGCTAATAGACGTAGTGCAGAACCAATGTTAGAATAGCATCATGCGTGTGATAGGCTTGTGTGGTGTGTGTACTAGAACACTGAAGGGATAAAGGGAATAGTTTGTTTACAATAAAGGGAGCATTCACCATACTTCTATGAAGATTCATGAATTACTTCATCCTGACTCTGACTTCACACATGAATCTTGGAGTTACAGGAGATGCTGCCTGTGTGCTTTACCATGTTCATTCCTTGTGTCTGTTTACAGTATCATAGTATCACACAGTATTAGCAAGGTTGGAAGAGACCTTGGAGATCATCAGGTCCAACTTGTAACCCAACACCAACCCATTGNCTGACAGGTCTGTAATTGCTTGGATCATCTTTCCTGCCCTTCTTGTTGATGAGTGTCACATTAGCCAATTTCCAGTCTTGTGGTGCATCACTGGTAAGCCAGGACTGTTGGTAAATTACGGAGTGGCTTGGCGAGTTCATCTGCTAGTTCTTTCATCACCCTTGGATGGATCCCATCTGGTCCCATGCACTTATGAGGGTCCAAGACACTCAGCAAGTCTCTGACTACCTCCTCCTGGATTACAAGGGGGTTATATTGCACCCCGACTCCTTCCATCAACCCACTAGTCCAGTCGTCCCACAGGCAGCCTGTCTTACTGTTAAAAACAGAGGCAAAGAAGGTATTAAGTATTTCTGCCTTTTCTTCGTAGTACTTTATGCTTGATTTAAATTATGAGGTTTTTAGATCTGTATCTTTGAGACTGTCTGGAACAATAAAAAGCTTCTGGTCTTGCTCACATGCTTATTTCTGCCAGCTAAGATGTCTTGTGTGGATCCCTAACAGTAAGCAGAACTTTGCTGGAGGTGTGAACTGTCAGTTCTGTCAGACCTGGCATGTACTCCTTGGAGAAATATATTTTCTACTGGAAAGCATCCTTAAACTCTTCCTCATTATTTTGTTTCTTTTGACCACACATCTTCTTGAGATGATAATTTACAAAAACGATCACCTATATGTGTTTGTTTTTCAGAAATTTTGAAGTTTCCAAGTTATTTTTCCCCACATCCTTAGTTTTCTGTCTCAATATGTGAAAGATCACTCCTATTTGACCCTGAATCTAATAATCTATCCTCTACCAGCTGTGGCTGTTCTTTCAGAGATAATATCATGGTTTCTGGCAGCTCAAAGACTTGTGCACCTGTGTCCAACATGAAATGAATAAATGTTTCATTTGCTTCAGGACTAGTGGTTAATCATCTTGTGATGCAATGATGTCCAAAAATTCCTGCATCTTCATTCTTCCTTTAGACTCTTCTGGCACCGGTAAACTCTTATTATATGGTGTAACTACTCCCAGTATCTGCGTTTTCTCCCGAAGGCCAGGCATTGTGTTGCTTATTGCAATGCATGGGACTATTTCATGTATGCTGATTTTCATCTCCACATGCTTTATTTCTTATTGCAATAGTTCACCATTTTTTGCATCTTCTGTGTCAAAACTGCCTTCACTTTCTCAAAGTAAAAATCAAAGTAAATTTTCACAGGGTTTAAACTGGATGCCCTATTAACTACTGTCTTCTGCTTTAGATTTCCAATGTGATTTGCTATACAGAAACCTAGTCTCCAAAATTTGATGTGTTTCAGTCCTCTGTAACTCATAAAGTTTTGTATTCCCTCTTCACTCTGTGATTAAGAACACCTCTCTCTCTCCTTTCATGTAACATGGAGCAGAGCATTCCTCCACTTCTGTGAGCGTTTCAGAGCCTACTTTTTCTATCCTGGTATGTATTTGTGAAGAGACTCAAGTTCTACTCAATGTACTCCACATGTCTTTAAGATTTCATATATTTTTAAATAATTCTAGCGCTTTTTTTCCCCTAAATTTGTTTCACTTCTGGCATCCTGCATCAATTAGGAAATATAAGTATCAAAATGTTTGAAAAATGTGTGGTTTAAGTTGTAGTATCCCAGTCATTAATACTTGATTGATGCATTTCCAGATCACCCACTAAAATATTTTTGATCCAGATCAGGTGTGGTTATATAAAAACTGTTTTATAAAATTAAGAGCATGCAACATGGCATAAATGCTGCCTTTACACAGTGTGATTTTTGATTTTGCACTACAGGCTATAAACCTGACTCTAATGTGCAGTCAGAGCATGACCTCTGTTCTTGACTTGTAAGCTGACAGCATGGTGTAATGTAAGCTTTAGCAGAGCACAAAGCACTCCCTGCAGTTTCTGCAATGGTATGTGAAATCTGTAACACCCCACTAGTTTGAGGAACTTACACAAAGGAATCACAGCCAAAGCAGAAGCTGTGTAACAGTGCATTTTTCATATAGGACTTCTTGATGCTTAATAGAAACTTTTGAATATTTTTTGCATTTTCTAAAAAGTTTCTTATTAGGTTGTAAATTTTTTTCCCTGCCTACATTTCTCAGGGTCCAGAATTGCATCATCACAGTAGCTTTGGGTCTGAATGCCAATTTAAATACTTGATGAATATCAGTATATATTTAAATTGACAGTCAGTCTCGAGTATTAAAATGCTAATTTATTTTTTCCTGTGAGGTGTGCATTTAACTTATATTGTAGCATTAATCATGAAGTCACTGTTTTAGAGAGGAAGAAGGTTGCAGGTTAACCAAAGAATATTTTACTGCAGAAACACTGTCATGAAAAGGGGGACGTAATTGTCCTCAAAGTGAGCACAATGACATGTAGGAGGAGAGCATTTATTTCACAGTATCACAGTATAGATAAGGCTGGAAAGGACCTTGAAGATCATCTAGTCCAACCTATAATCCAACTAACCTAGCATCTACATCTAGATTACATCACNCCACTCTCCAAGCATTCCGTTCCCAGCCTATAGTTCTGCTTGGGTTATTATGACCAAAATGCAGAACCCGACATTTAGACTCGTTAAATTTCATTCTATTGGAATCTGCCCATCTTTCCAGTTTGTTCAGGTCTCTCTGCAGGGCCTTCCTACCCTCTAACTGATCAACACAGGCTCCAACCTTGGTGTCATCCACAAATTTACTAATGATGGCCTCAAACTCATAATCTATATCATCAATGAAAATGTTGAACGGGACCGGACCCAACACCGACCCTTGGGGGACACCACTAGTAACTGGTCGCCAACTAGATGAGACACCATTAATCATCACTCTCTGGGCTCAGCCACCTAACCAGTTCCTGACCCAGCAGAGAATATTCCTATCAGAACCCCTTGCTGCCATCTTCCCCAGGAGTATATCATGGGAGACTGTGTCAAATGCTTTACTAAAATCCAGTTACACTACATCGCCAGCCTTCCTCTCATCCACCAGGCATTTACTTGATCATAAAAAAAGATTGTGTAGGTCAAACAAGACCTACCCCTTCTAAACCCATGCTGGCTGGGCCTGATCTCTTGTCCACTTTGCCTCTTCTACAGAAGACATTTTATTATATTTGTCTTCATTCTCTCATTTACAAAATAGGTGTGGAAATGCATTTCAATATGCTTAGTGTCAAAACTATGAAGAAACACCTATGAATATATTCTTTATGTCACTATGAGTGTTAACCTTATTTCATAATTTACAAAAGGCCCCAGTGGCTGATCAGAGAATTGGGAAGATTTGAAACCTGACATTGTGTAAATTGCTGTTTCCAGCTTTGATAAGGAAAGTAAAACATGGAAGATGATACACTTGAATAAAAACAAAAAGATATGGATCTGGAAAGGCCCATGTAATACAAAAGGATCATGTAGCCCTTTTGATTCCAGTGGGTGAAGGTTAGATTGGATATCAAGCTTCCCCAGAATTGAGTAGGCTCTGTGCCAACCTCTGTGCCATCATTTTTGCATAAAAGCATCCTGATGCAGTGAAGCCTGAGTGCCCTTGGATGCATAAGCAATGGACTCAGTGATAGATGAGAAAGCAGGGAGGGGAGTCTCATGAGAGGAGATAAGTGGCCACCAGGGCACAGAGACAATGCTGAGCTGAGATAGGGTGAAGAGAGCATTCATCCCATATTAATGCTCATCTTCCTGCTGGCTTTGCACTCATTACTATGTTCATTTACAAGGTGTATGCTGTGAGTTACTGTGGTCAGGGCTGCAAAACAACCTTACAAAAGATGGGATGGGAGGTGTGGAACCTTGTGCCTTTGAAGTCAGATAGTATACAGAGACATGGGAAGCCTGGGTTGGTAGCACAGACAACAGCTTATCTGCAAAACCAGTGATTCACTGCACAAATCAGTACAAAAATCATTCTTTCCATCCCCTGTTAGATGGCCCTGTAGCAACTCCCTTCCTTACTCTCAGAGTGATTCACAGTTATTCTGCCTGGATTTGGAGGACAAAAATTGTGGGTTTTGAGCAGGAAACATTCAGTTGTGAACTAAATCCATGTGCAAATACTGAAATTTATATTCTGTGAGGATCTAAATGGATTTCTGAGCTCTGCAAGCTTAGAAGACTGGAAAATTGCCAGAAATCTGGCAAGGTGACATTGTCATCATTTTACAATTACTGTGGTGTAACATAACTTAAGTTTTCTTGAAGGGAAAACAATCCATACTGAGCTTGTTCAACAAACCTCTGTCAGGCACTTCCATTTTCAGGAAGCTAGAGTGTAGACAATGCTTTGAACTGGAGTAAGACACAAGGTTAACTGAGTGGTCTCAATGGTCTCGATGGAACCTGAGACTGTACTTGAATGAATTCCAGTTGACCAAGAGCAACCTACAGTTCAACACTTTGAATTAACAGCTTTCTTTTTCAATAAGACTTTTAAAGTCCAGGTAGGACGTCAAAAATATATAAAAATACCACACATGTTTATGTGTACACAGACACAAAAGTGAAATCTGAAAGAAGGAAAACCTAGCAGACAGAACCTGAGCTTATTTTCTTGGCAAATGTAAGGATTTTACTTTTAAGATAACTGTAACATTCCTTAGTTAATGTGGGGTGGTGACTTTAAAAGTTGATATCTTGACATTCAAAATTTGGTTTATATGGTGAAAAAGATATTGTGCCAATTGGTTGATTTTCTACTTTTTCCTTCCCCTACAATAAACGGGTATTTGTATTAAAAAGAAAAAAAAAAATCCTTATTTTAATTTCCTGGGGGAAAAAAGTATGAGAACTAATCTAGATTGTTGATACTTGTTTGTAACAGAAAATATACTGGTGTCCTTGCTACATGCCACATAAAAGGTACTAAGATAAGTAAAATCCCTTATATTTTTCACTGAGTAGAGGCAGTTTTGATTATAGGCCACACAGAGAAGAACTGTCCTCATAACTTCTTTGTTTTGCACAGGCTGTACAAGAAATCCTGAACTCGAGGGTGATGAAAGAACTAGCAGATGAACTTGCTAGGACACTCTCCATAATTTACCAACAGTCCTGGCTTACCGGTGATGTACCACAAGACTGGAAATTGGCTAATGTGACACCAAACTACAAGAAGGGCAGGAAAGATGATCCGAGTAATTACAGGTTTGTTAGCCTGACCTCAGTCACAGGCAAAGTCATAGAACAGATAGTCCTGTGTGCTATTATGCAGCAACTGCAAAATGACCATGACATTAGAACTAGTCAGCATGGATTTCAGGAGAGGCAGGTCTTGCCTGACCAACATGATCTCCTTTTATGATCTNTGTACTCGGTGCTGGTCAGACCACATCTTGAGTCCTATGTCCAGTTCTGGGCTCCCCAGTTTAAGAAGGATGTTGAACTGCTTGAGAGGGTCCAGAGAAGGGTGACAAGGATGGTGAGAGGACTGGAGGACAAGCCCTATGGGGAGCGGCTACAGGAAGTGGGGCTGTTCAGCCTGGAAAACAGGAGGCTCAGAGGTGACCTAATTGCTGTTTACCTGAGGGGAGGTTGCCACCAGGTCGGTGAGGATCTCTTCTCTCAGGCTGATGACACCAGAACGAGAGGACATGGCCTTAAGCTACACCAGGGGAGGTTTAGGTTGGATGTTAGGAAGAGGTTTTTCACAGAGAGAGTGTTGGTAGTAGGATGGCAACAGGTTAGGTTAGGTTAGGTAACAGGTTTGACTAGATTAGATTAGGTAATAGGTGATAGGTTGGACGTGATGATCTCTAAGGTCTTTTCCAACCTTACTGATTCTGTGATTCTGTGATTCTCTGAAAATCAGCATTACCTTTCTAATGAATGAATGTGGCGTGTTAGCAAGTTGTAAACAAGGATGCTTGTGGTAACTGCTATGCTATGTAACTGCTGAAAGATTTTCCTAACCTTATGACAGATCTTCATGCTATGTGTGCATGCTCTTCTTCAATAATTTATTAGATGTTTGTAGTAATAGTTTTAGGTTTTCCTTTGTTAGTATGACAGTTAATCACCGGCCATATAATAGCATTTCTACCTGTATTCACAGGTTCACAGGTTATTCTGAGCTGGAAGGGACCCACACGATCATCTAGTCCAACTCCCAAATGAACACCCACCCCAGGATCAGGTCCACAAGCTGAAATTAATGTATCCTTCAGGACAACAAGTATGAGATACACATGATCTGCTAATACAATTCACATCAGAGGGGATTCAGCAGCAAGCAATGAGACAGAATCGGGTAGCAATTTTTAGCAGGGTGATTTTTAGGTCTTCAAATAGGGTTTAAATGAAATATAAATAGTTAATGTATTTTATACCTGAGAGTTCACATGAACTAAGTGAACAGTTAAAGTAATCAATCATCTGGTGCAATATTTTCCTGTTCTTCTATGTAGGACATAGACACTTGATGAAAAATATTCTTTTTACAAGGAAAGATGCCATTCAGTTCAAAAAATGAGAATGCTTTGTAGTACTGTTCTGATAGTGTTTACTGAAAGCATCCGTGTTTTTTATTAGAAGTAATTTATTACCTGTCTGGTTTTTAGGGCATCTTAGCAACAATGTGTAGTGCTAAGAAAACCTGGCATTTTAAGCCAACAAACAAATACACAATTTCTCAGAAAGTGAACGTAAATGCTTTTAAGCTCACTTTCAACAGAAGACACATTGATTAGGTACAAAAAAACAGGATGAAAAAACGTTAAAATATTAATAGGTCTGCAGCTAGCTTTCAAAAAAAAAAAAAAAGATTTCAGGTATCCATTTGCTGCCTGGCTGGAATAATTTTCCTTGTTTTTGGGGAGAGGAGACTGCTGGAATTCATGTTGCTCAATACATCACTTGTTTTGTATTCAAAAAATCATACAAACCAAAGGAAGTGACTCTGTATATATTGGTATTTGAACTTTGTAAGTTTAAAACTGTAATGAGGACAAATGTTTTCAACATCTACAAACCAAAATTCAGATTTCTTCTTTATATGAAAGCTTATTAAAATTATTAAAAAATGTTGTAAACT
Organism: Pitta sordida; assembly: GCA_013390025.1. NCBI lineage: Eukaryota > Metazoa > Chordata > Aves > Passeriformes > Pittidae > Pitta > Pitta sordida. Next base: position 56,499 of record WEKX01002714.1, on the reverse strand, counting down.
TTTACTTCAACTGAAAAAACAGTACTTCTTTCCAACACTCCATTATCCCACAGCTGAAGAAAATAAACCACAAAGAACAGGTGAAAAGCCTACAGAAATTAAATATTAAAGATAAAAAAATACATACCTAATACAAAAAGATAGTTGCCCTGAGGAGATGCTTCAAGAGTGAAGGTTAGTTTTTGAAAAGCACTTTGCAGAACATTTACTTATGAAGAGAGTTGTCAGAATTTATGGTTTATCACACAAAAATATTCATCTGTCTGAACAGAAATTGGTTTTGTTCTTTTGTTTTTGTTTGTATTTGTTGTTTTTGTTTCTTTCTAATAGTGTCCTCTAGGCAACCCAGGAATAATAATATGCTTGCAATGCTCAGTGGCAAACCTGATTTTGCTGTTCAGAGGAAGCACCTGGTTCAATAAAAAGTGTTCAGAACAATTTGGAACAGCACACCCCATTGTATTGCAAAGCACAGTGTTCCTTCTCCTGGAAGAGAAATGAAATCCTGCAACAGCTTCCTTTAAATGACCACACCACTGCATTAATAAGGTCACTCACTGTGAGGACTGGATGTAACAGGTAGAAATCAGGCTGACTTCAACAAAGGAAATTATCCAGTATTTTGTGGCAGCATGTCCCAGGCACCAATCACATGAAAGAGATATACAGGAGCGATGCTTGACCCTCAAGCACTGTAAGAGGTGCTCACTGCTACCCTTAAACAGTAAAAGAAAACTGAGCCCAGAACACTTGAAGGCATAACACACATAGTAGGTAGGAGAACAGAAGTGATAAAGCTCTTCTGCCTTTCTTCTTTATCCTGTCTTGAAAACCCACACTTGATGCTCAGAGTTTACACCTGCTCCTCCCCTGGACTACACTGCCCATATCAGGGCAATACTTCACCACAGTCAACTAGTGATGCTACAGGGCATAAAGTTAACTGGGGGTATTCCCATACCAACAGGCTTATATGGCCTCTGGGACCCAAAGGAATATTACTACAGTTTTACATAGTGCAAAGAAGATCCATCTTTCCTTTCCTGACATGGAGAATCAGAATGTAAAGCTGGTGTCAAACCTTAAGTGACTAAAAAGCAGCAAATTAAGTTGACATTAGCTTCTGATGACAAACTGGTAAAGAAATTAAGTGCCTACTGTGAACTGTGATTTCCTCCTGTGTGTATTCAGATTTGTTTTGGCAGCATGGTAGAAACACTACATTATTTACCATATTATACACTTCTATTTTATTCAGTAGAACTGTAAAACACCAATCTGTGGAAACAAGAATGTTCCTAGATCTGCTCTTCCAAAATCGTAGGTGTTGTTTGCCATGTCAAACTCAATTAGCAACATGTAAGCCTGCAATATTTCAAAAAACCAGAAGAGAATGAATAATTTTAATACATTTTACAATTAACTGATTTATGTTCTCCCACTGACAACTTGAAATATTATTTGAATTCTTCACTGGAATTCTACCTTCAGTTACAAAATTTTCAAGTCCTATTGTCAAATATTTTCAATAAAATTGCATTTAAATTTTTTTCTATAGAAATCCATTCTTAAAACGTACCTTAGACAGAATTTAAAAAATTATCAAAACGTTTGTCTCACAGTCTACAGTTATAGATTTTGTATTGAATTTATGGGCTGTGCAGAAAGTTATTAATTAACATTCCTTTCTTTAACACATGGTTCACAAAGTGAACCTACAAAGTACTGATAGAGATGGCTAAGTGGGGAAACATACCACTTACATAAATTCATTTCTTTAAAACGTTCTATAAAATTTCTGCACAAAGGAATGAAAGGAGTGAAAATGATAAATGAATACAAAATGAAGTCTTGCTATGAAAATATTCTGTTCAAGTACTGTTTTTTTAAGAATTAAGGTTAAACCTTGCTTTATTTATTTATAAAAGCAGTTATAATGATGTCCATGGGAATTTTACCATTGGATTCAGTGAAAGTACAGGCTGTGACACTTGTTATTCCTGGGAACACTAATCGCCATTTGACTCCGTAGTACTGTAGTCAGTGTCCTCTTTGTTCAAGAACTAGTGAGAGGAGAAGAGAAAATCTAGAGAGTTCTGGTGCATTAAAGACATTATCTAAAATAAAAAATGAACAAAAAGCCATTTGAACCTTCTCTTATTGTATGTCAGGAAGATTTCAGTGATAAACCAGTCATCACAATTTCTAGAGGTTCAACTTTGGTATCTATAGATAAAGGAAGCCTACACAATCTATTTGCCTTCAGAAATGTAAGTTTGGAACTGTCCTTGTACAAAAGATATTTGATCATCCACACTGTTTGTCTTCAGTAGTTGCTTTTGTATCCAAGCCTGCTCCCATGGAAATCAACAGAAATTAGCCAATGACTCAAATGAAGATAACATAGGTCTTCACCACAATGCTGGACAGGTATTTTTTACTCAGGTCTAGAATTTGTCTAGGGCTAATCATACTGATATGCATTTTTACTATGAGACTCTGTACTAATATTCGTATTCTCAAAACAAAAACATCTGTGAAAAGGGAAGGTTTGGTTTTTTTACTTGCTTTCACTTACTTTTTAAAATCACTAACAGCATAGCAAAAATTCTGCTAAAATCACCACTACAACCCTTACTAGCTAATAATAGTCTGCCAATAAACACTGAAGAGCTTAAAATTGATAAAACTTGGTTTATATGCTGTTCATTATTTTGTGAGTTGTGTTCTTTGAATTGATACCCCAGTCTCAGAGTATAAAAAGGTTAGCAAAGGGCACATTTATTCAAGTAATGTACAGCTCTTTCTGCACTTTTAAACATTTGTGTGTCCTCTCAATGACTTCAGCCCTTTTAAGACTAACAAGTGAATTTAGGATTTATAGTTGAGAAACAGCATGGTTGATTCTGCTGTCAGTCTTTATTCATTACTTTAATAATAGAAGGTGTAATAAACACCATAGATTTACAACTGTACACTTTTATTATTGTTTCTGAAGGTTTGTATATCAGGAGAGGTGATCCTTTCTGATTTGGAATTTTCTCCTTCAGTGCCAGACACTACCAAGTTATTCAGTAAGCAGACAGCTTTGCTCTTTTCATCAGTGATTCATGAAAGAGTTGATGGTGTGTTAAGGCCATCTGAGCTTCAGTCTAACAAGCTCATTTGTTGGCTCTGTAGATTTACGGCATCTTGATTTTCTTGATAAATTCCATGCAAAACCCAATACCAGCTGCCCTGAAAACATCTTTATCTACATGAACAAGTTCACAATGGTCCAGATGTAAAAAGACTTACCTAAGACTAAACCTAAGAATTTTGTAATAAAAACTTAAAGGTTCCACATGCAGAATGTTTTAATGCACAGATAAACTAAAGTTAAATTTAGAAGCAATATTGTGCTTTTGGGCAGCCTTTGTTATATTAAACAAAGATATTAAATAATTTTACCTTGTTAGCCTGTGTTACATACAAGAAAAAATGGAAAGTCCTTGCTTATTATGCATGACTACTGTGATTGTAATTGCAAATGACTGAAGAGATAATTTAATGATGAACTATTAAAAAACAAAAAAGCAAGCATAGTCTTGCATTATAAAACAGGCACAAAATAGATGTTGTGTAGAAAACAGTTTGATTTCCTTGGGTGAACATCATATTAAACTGTTGCCCTAAAAAAATTTTTTTCCTTTTGCAGTTAGTTCCTAAATTGTTAGGCAAATTTAAAACGTGAATCTCCTGTTTACTTACTGAAAGTTCATGCTTTCCTGCACTCTGACTGAATAACATAATTGCATTTCTTCCTACAGGTTATAAAGAACAGTAATACGCTTTAAAGTGACTGCAAACCTTTGACCTATTTTGTCCATATAATCTTGCCTACGTGCCTCGCATTTGTGATTTTAACAAATTCTGGCCTCATGACGTAACCTGTGCATACACTGTGCTTTCCTACTGTGATGGTTTGAGGTAAATTGATGCTGAGCCAAAGGAACAAACCACAAGACACTCCCCCACAACTGAAACACACCCCACCAAAGGTCCCCTTCTCAAGCCTTATATACTGCAGCTGTGGGAGAGAGTGTTAACAAGCCCAAAGGCTCTGCAGCTGTGACCTGGATATTCTGGGGTTGTTGCTGAAATTTCCTCCTCAAGCTGCTGCTTCTGGGTTTTTTCCTCTTCCAGACAGAGAGAGAGAATGACCTTGGTCACTAAGGATCAGTATCCACAACAAAATTCCCTTGCAGACTGAAGCCAAAGCACAAAGATATAGAATATATATACACAGTGGAATCACCCAAGGACACCTACCCAAGAACTTATTCAGTACTATTTCAATTTCTTTTACATTTAATTAGTAATCTAAAAACAATTTTCTGATTTACTTCAAATGCATATTTCTGAGGTAACTATAGTATATAGTAGGATTCCACTTGAATAAAACAACATAATCTTACTGTAAAATCAATAAATAAATAAACCTAAAAGAACCTACTACTTCTAGCAATTAGTTGAAGTAATTTACTGTTTAGACAAATGTATTAAGAGAATGGTCCACCTGTGGAATGTAAACCGCTGGACAAAATTTGTAGACTATTAATGATAGTCAGTAGTGACTGAGGAAACTAACAGATCGAACTGACTTAAGAAATCTGTTAAATGGATTTCAGCAACGATATCAGGAGAAATCTTTGAATGTTGGGCATACCTGTTCTAAATAGTTGTGTTGCCTTTTAACTCAAAGCAGAGAGTGGAATGTTGTTCTCTTGCCCCTTTTATGAACAGCATCACTGTGACGGTGAGACAAATGTCTATTTTTTTTGCAGTTTGATACAGACATGGCAGACAGCCTTGAAGAGGATGATGGTTTAAACTGGAAAGATTAGTGTATAACAGCATGTTTTAACATTCTGAGGCCAATCTTTATTATGCTGGTGGGTTTCTTGGGATAGTTAAGTTTAACATGATAAGGTAATCTGGAATTCATGTGAAGAAAATGCCTCAGAGCTGTTGAACTAAAAAAGACTTACCAAGAAAAGATATTGTGCATAGTAATTTTTAATAACCTATGCTTCTCAGTATGTCTGATACTTACTAATCTTTCTGATCATCAGGAATTAATTTCAAGGCTTTAAGGGAGAAAGCAACAGGAAGCGTAACTGTGATATAACTTCTCTGAGGCATCCTAGATCTCGGAAGGATTTTAATCTTTTTCTTAGAGTACACTGAAATAAAACATTGACAGAGATAACAAGTATGAATCAGCAAATCCAAAGAAACCAACTTATTCAGCAGTTGCCTGGAGATACAGATTATAGACCCACCAATCTGAGTTGGTTATTTCAGACTGTGAGAGAACTGCAGCTGGATTCCCAGAGACTTCGGCCATGTTCCTATATGGCAGGAAGCATAGGATTTTTGGAAACTACTAAATTGGATTTCAGAAACTAAGGGAGCTAAAGTCAAAGTTCTAAGGGTCAGGTGGCCAGTTTAAATGTCTGGGCAACTATACCTCAGTTCTGATTTGGTTACAAACACTGAAAATTCTTCATGGCCCACAGCCTAGCATGGATTCCATTTCAGGGCACTAGAATAGGTACCAGCAAGGAGGAGGACATATATCAGTAAGAATTATAAGATGCATGGGATAAAGAGATTTAAAGATAGTAACAAAGACTGGGCATTCAGTTATGTCCTAGGGAGAAGGAAGTCTGAAGCACCACATTACAACTGTGGACTATTTGACAGGTAAGCCAACATGGAAATCTTCCCAACATTTTTGTTGCTGATCCTATTTTACCACTATCTTACCTTAGTATCAGTGATCTCTGACAACATAATGACAGACTTAGGATAGTTTTTAGGACAAAGGTAGATCTGAACCAGTAAGTACTCCAACCACCAAAGACATATAGCTGTCACCAAGCCAAATACACTTTGCATGCTTTCCCTGTGAGACTTTATGCCATCACAGGACATAGAGCCTGAAGAGTTTAATTACATCAAGACACAGCAAAAGCTTGTCAACTTTAAGCAGATATTAAGCATATTATCACTAATGAGTAACGTCAGTGAAGAAGTAATCTATAATTAAAAAAAAAATCTAATATTTAATCAGAAAAAACTCTTAAAACTTAAAACCCAGAAACTAAAACAGCAAAAAATTTTTTTGACTGTGACGTTCTGAGTCATGAATCAGAATCATAGAATGGTTTGGGTTGGAAGGGACCTTAAAGAGCATTTATTTTCAACCCCCCTGCCACAGACAGGGACATTTTCCATTAGACCAGTTTAGTCAGACCCCCATCCAGCCTGGTCTTGAACACCCTCAGCATGGGGGGTCCACAATCTCTCTTAGCAATCTGTTTCAGTGCCTCACCATTTCTTCCTAATATCTAATCTAAACCTCCCCTCTTTCAGCTTAAAACCAATCCCCCTTGTCCTTCTCCCCAGGGTTTGTCTCATTCCACTCTCTGCCCAGCCTGTGCCTGTATTTGTGATTACCCCAAACCAGGCAGTGGACCTTGCACTTGCCCTTATTGAACTTAATGAGGTTTGCACAGGCCCACCTCTCAAGCCTGTCCAGGATGGCATCCTTTCCCTCCATTGTGTCAACTGCACCACACAGCTTGGTGCCATCAGCAAATTTACTGAGGGTGCACTCAGTCTCACTGTCGGTGTCGCTGACAAGGATGTTAAACAGTGCCAGCTCCAATATCAACCCCTGAGGACCACCAATACATGTGCAGAATTAGATTGTTGGCACAAAAGCAGGCTTGGAGCTCTTAGGGCTACAACACCCTTGGATATTAATGTTGCACACATACCTTGAATATACTCTTGTTCCTCCATCTAAGAACAAGTTTCACTCCTAAGAAAAATAAATAAAGCACTCCAAATCTGCTACACAACACATAACTGTGCCACAAACAGAATCAGGACAACACCTGATAAGAAGCAGCTATATCCTCTGTTCCTTAGGGAGCATATCAAGACAGCAGTGTGTCACACAGAAAGAAAAGAGAAATCCTTTCCCATCAAAAGACTTCATCATATCTAGGATATGGTTTACATTATGGAAGAAATTGTGGCAATAACCATGAAAGAAAATAGTTTTATTCATCTTGATTACTGTCAGGGATTTTTCCATTGTGTAGACCATACCTCATAGGTATTCAGGCATCCAAAACTTTGAAAGAGCTTTGAGAGCAGACAGCAACTGACTTTGCGTGAATGCAAACTCATTATATAAATCTCTTAATATTATTATTCTAAGAAGCACATTGGGTCTGTCTTTGCCTACGCAGACTACAAAGTGCACGAAAAGTACTGAAAGAGCCTGAGAAGTTGCTGAGGGGATGGGGAATGCAAATTTATTCAGACCTTTTTGAATCAGCAGAAAAGCACTTATGCTAATCCTAGAGATGTGCTTGTTTTTTTCAAACTGTTGCAAATGTCCTCTTTAGACAGTAACAAAAATTTAACTTTGAATTTATCTAGCATTACACACCTCTCACATAAAATTAGCAATAATCTGTATACTCTTTGCAATTCTGACTGTGTTCAAATTAAACCAGATGGGGTTGTATTTTTGGGCCATATCAGAGTACTTTTTAAACCCTTGCTTTCAATAAGGAACTGTGGGGGTTTTTTTGGACATCATATATGCCCCATTTTTGTATTTGGTCTGAAAAAGCAGAAAAATCAATTCATACAGAAAAAAAGGAATTTCTTCCTCAAGTACATTTTTCTAAAAGGAGATAAAATAGGGATGACAGGACTCTAACATTACACTAACAATTAGTCTTACCAGAACATAATGTAATAAACATTTTTCCCTAAATGTTTTGTTCATCTTTTTTTCTTTTTAACATCTCATACTTTAAATTGCCTTTTTATTTCAGATATTACTGATTTTTTCCTTTGAGATGCCTACAGGTTAGGGAAGGATTTTCTTTCTTTTGATTCCTCTCCTAGGAAAGAATTCAGCAGCTTGTTAGTTTTCTCAGTACTCTATTTATAACAGAAGACATATATAGAAGGCCTCATTTTTTTCTCCTTAGGTTTATTCCAAAATGCTGGGAGCACCTGCAACTTCTGTTAACTTCCTGGGGTATTGAAGATGCTCAGCAGCTCTAAGGATTGAATGTACTGAGACCAAACAAATGTGAGAAGCTCGTATTGGAACCATGGAGCTAATAAGAACTGGGACTTCCAAAATAGATAGTAGTGAACTCTCACACACACATAAAAAGAAGTATTTCTTCCAAGTGAATACATCAAGAAAGATGTGACTTGGTAGGAAAATACCTTCTTGAAAGGCCACCTTCACAAGCTGTCATTATATTTTGCAAAACTGCAACAGAATAAGATTCATTCCTACTCGCATCTCAATCTCAGATTCCCATGACTATTTCTGTCGGTATACTATTAAATTTTGTGTTATTCTTATCTTACAGGTGTATTCTCCCCTTTTCTTCTTTAATGCTGTATTTTATTATTTATTTCCTATTCTTTTTTTTCTGTGCACTAGTAGTTAATTACTTTGTGTATGCTGGGAAATTCTAATAAAAACACTAGGATTTAGAATAGAAATTTTTCTCTTTTTTTTTTTTTAATTGATGGAAAATCTGCCAGTTTAATTAGGCAACCTGTTGAAATAAACCCATCAACAAATAATCAACAACTCATGAATGCAGCACAACCAACAAGAAATTGTCTACAAAGTTTCAATTAACCTGGTTACCAAAGTATTTATATCCAACAGATTTGGGTCAGATAATAGCTTTCCAATACAACCCAAGGATTACAGAGTGAACCCCAGTAGAGAAGCTGATTTTTAAGCACTGGGAAATCTCCCACTGGATTAGAGCACACACATTTTTCTTTCAGAGAGACAGGCAAACAATTGCATGCCAGCAAAAAGCCTGAAGGAAAAAAGGGTTACTACAAAACTGTCCTTTGCAAGTAGTCACTATCTAGGCTCTTCTATGCTACTCTATAAATAAGCTGGTCCTGATGACCTGCAGAACAGGAAGCACAAAGATCCTATTTAGTCTATGAGCCTCTTGTTTACAGTGCAGGTTATTTTTCTGTTTATACTCTGCAGCATCTGAACCCAGAGAAGAAAAAAATGAGCTTTGTCTGAGGCTGCTGATACCAGCCATAGGTAAAAAATGAGAAGGTATAATCATGAGATTAGAAATATCAAGAGGGGGGCATTGATACATAAGAATAATACTTTAAAAAGAAGAAACATAAAAGTTATTTTGAATAATAATCACATAGTATGGGTCATATCTTTTATAATAAAGTTAGATATTCAACATTGTTTAATAACTGACATAAGGAAGCAATAATTTTATAAAGGACATACTCATTTCTGAAGATTCACAGGCCTTGCAGTTTTTTCTTTTGCAGCTGAAAAGGAAACAGTGTACTTGAGGAATCAATTAAAAATGAAGAATAAAAGGGAGGAAACAGCAGAACCAGTTCAGAATTTTCAACTTCTCTGCAATTTGCTTCCACTTAAGAACATGACTCTTTCTTCAGAGCAATAACTGCATAGCATCTGGGGGATTTCACGGGATCAAATAACTTCACAAGTCCAGACCAGGCAATGTTTTCCTGTAAAATGATATATGATTGAAGTACATTAAAATGTGTTTGACTTAAAGGCTAAGGCATGATAACAGGTCCACATTTTGAAATGCAAAATTGAAAATAAAAATAATTATCCTTAATGCAAAGCGGGAAAACCACTTATTTAAATCAGGGAAAGTTTCCTGTGAAAAAAGACATCCATAACAGGATGTATTTCAAAGTCATTTAATTATTTCTGGCACTACCAAATGATAGCTCCCCACCCCTTTCCCCTTCACGCTTCGACAATAAACTCTGGTTTTTGGTTGAACCACAGCAAAGAAATTAAGGATCAAGACGTACTCATTTTAGGCAGTACATTCTACTACTGAAGCTAACTAACTGACTTCTCAAATGAATCAGGCCAGCTGGATCTGGTCCTCATGTTGCATATGGCTTTTAAAATTTCTGTTTTTCTCCCTAAACACATTTTGTGAATGAATTAGTATAAGACTGAATTAATCAATATATTACATTTAGAAAAGGTAAATTACTGCTAAATGCAGCAAGTTTGATTTCTCAGCGGAATGGGTTGCCCAGGGAGGTGGCGGAGTCACCATCCCCGGAGGTGTTTAAGAAAAGATTGGATGAGAAACTAATTGACATGGTCTAAATAATGGGATGATGGGATGGGGAGTTAGGTTAAAAAAAAAAAAAATATGATTAGCTCAGATGGTTGGAGCATGGTGCTGATAGCACCAAGATTATGGGTTCAATCCCTGTATGGGCCATTCACTTAAGAGTTGGACTTAATCATCTTTGTGGGTCCCTTCCAACTCAGAATATTCTGTGATTCTGTGAAATCATACAGATCTCTAAGTAATTTACAGCTCGTTGGCATTTGGGAAAATACGTAATTATTTAAATATTTCAAATTGACTCTGTAAAAATATGAGTTAAAACAAAAGCATACATTTACTACAACTCAGTAGTTGGCAGTGAATAAAGCGAGTTTTCACTTATTGCAAAATGGAGCTGTTAAAAGGTAAGCTTTATGGTGAATAAACACAGATACTCCTACAAATGAGTTTAAAGTTTATTTTAAAATTTTATTTTGACCATGGACCAGAGCAGAAGCTGGAAGATGCTACCATTTTCTCATAGCAAATTATTATTAGTGTGAAAAATGTTTATGGGTACAGAAAAAGTATTACCACTGTTTCTGAGTGGTCAAGCCCAAAATTAGCATTAGAAGAAACAGTTTAATATAAATCATCATTAAATAAATGTAGTATCATTTGCCTGTCATATCCCAGGTCTATACTTATAAAATACATTCAGGCTGTATGGGAGTCAAATGTGCCTCAGTTGACCCACACAACTGGAAAAAGTGCACTCTCTCTCATCATTGATCTCAATTAAGAAACAGGAAAATAAAATTATAAACATTTTGGATTTAATTCAAAATTTGTTGTATTACATATTCTAAAGCATATTAATTGGAAATTCAAGCATGAACAGCACAATGTTTGCTCAACATTTCTAATACTGTTTTTAATTATTAACTATCTCAATATATTGTATAAAATGAGTTTTGCTGCATATTTAATTAATTTCTTTTTTACTGGCTATTGACTAGTAATTGCCATACAATTAAAAGAACATAAACTTTATTGTTGCTGCTTTGCTGAAAATAAAAACATCTGCTGAGCATATGTTTATAGTAAATGGAACGACTGCTTATACTTTTGCAAATATGATGAGAACAATTCTGCAACAGAGACTTTTGGTCTGCACAGTAATAAATTGACTGAAATACCCTCATTTCACTTATGTAGCCTTTAGGTATCATAAAATATAATGCAAAAATACCTGCTCCTTGAGGTAGCAAAGACGATCCAGAAGTATCAAAACTTCTATGCAAGGAGCCAGGACAACCTTCAACTGAAAGAAAGATTAGATAGACAAGCAATACACTTCCAAATGGCTACATATCCTCAGAACAATTCCAGGAAGGTCAATCATTTTTTAAGGGTTTTGTTGTACAAATGTCACTTTGCTAATTTTCCCTACAGGGCATACATTTTCAAAACAGATTATATTTAAGATAAAAATACATGGAATGCCATAAAGTCAGGGAACTATGTTATTTAGTTATTTTTCAGACATTGTCCAACATGAAAATGATATTATATGTAGCAGAAAAATTTTAAAGAGGGAAATAATGAATTTTAATAAAAAGAATTTTTATGAAATAACTGCATGGAGACCATTCTAGGTTTAAAAGGAGACTGTCGTTCCATTTTCCACTGTAATAGTCTCTCTTGAAAAAGAATCTTCCATGTGTTCACTTTATTATTTTACTTACACCTAATATAGTTTTGGAACAGGATATGCTCCAAAGTTTGGAAGGGCGGGCTGCTTTGGTTTTTGAGATTGCATGCCACAGAGTAAGACAGTCCACCTCCACATAAAAGTTAACAGGGCTTTGTTCTAGACTAGCACATATATACAAGGTAATAGTATTAATACTATAACTTTTACCATGTTAAATGCTTCAAGCTCATTCATTCTGTTCTTGTATTTTTCATAGTAATCCATTATACAGCTGTCTGGGAGCTGCAAGAGATTTAAAAGAAAAGATATCAGAATTATTCTAGTTACTTTTTTTGAGAGAACGTCAGAATTAAATATTTTTTTCGTAATTGAAAGTCACAATACAAAATGAAATCTGTGTTTTCTTTTTGAAATTAGCACTTTCCTAAGGTTTATAATAATTTTCCAAATAGAAGTTTCTCAGTTCTAATTTACAATAACTGTTCTTCAGGCATCATTTTGCACTGACATGAAATACTGAGATACAATCTTTATTCAGAAATCTCCTGCAATTCTTAAATGAGAATTACACAGTAAAGTAGGGCTAAAATTCTTATTTCCTCTCTCATATATTTTATCCTCTCCTCAACAGCAGTACAGTAATCCCCCGAATACTGGGGAGGGTTGGTTCCAGAAAGACGCTGCGATAAGTGAAATCCATGAAGTAGTGGTAAATACAGTAAATATGGTAAAGCTGGTAATGCTAGGGGAGAAAAAATGGTGCACTGCAAAGTAGTGAGGGATTACTGTATATCTCTTCTTTTGTGGCTATGGAATGAGCCAGACCACAACTTAGCAGAAAAGTAATGGCACTGACAGATGTCTAGATGTGGCACTGAGGGACAAGGTTTTGTGATGGACTTGGCAGTACTGAGTTAACAGCTGTAACTGTTGCTCTTTCCCAACCTAAATGATTCTTTGACTCTATGACAAAAGACTAGAAAAAGTGAGTGCTTAATACATTTTTTGCACACTTTTATTAGAAGAATCATCTGAGAGCATGTGGCTAATCCAGTTGCAAAGAAGTAAAGTCTCTGCCTGAAATAGGAAAACAAACAAGGGAACATTTGAAAAAACAGTAAGTTTTCATAACAGGTGTGTATTAGGAACATCCAACAACAGTCAAGAAGGGACTGAAGTGACCCAAGAACTACAGTGAATCCTCCCTATATTGCGACTTCTCCTTCACGACCTCGCCCATTTGCGAAGCAATTTTTTTCGCAGTCCGACTTCCGGGGTCTGCGAACGTCCCCAGAGCATGANATATTAACGACCTGCTGTTCTTTGCGAGGATAATGTTTTGCGAGGCCTTTGGCCTGTCCCTTTCCTCGCAATGGAGGAGGTATAACTGTATCACTCATTGTCACTGAGGAGTTCTCAAAGAGTGTATGTTGAAGGGTATGTCTTTTATTACAGAACAGAGAGTTCAAATTCAGTACACCGAAAAAATGGAACAAATGAAGAATTTTAAAACACTGAAAGATACGCAGATGAATGAATTCACATGAATTAGTCAAAAACAAATCACAAGTCTGTCTACTTCATTTATAAGGAGAGCAAAAGGACTCACAATAGAAAAAACCCAACTGGTTCTCATAGATTTTGATTTTAGAAAGATTTTGGCAACATTTCACATAATAATTCTATAAGCAAATTTAAGAAACAAATTTTAGATCAAACTACTATAAAGTGAGTGAAAAGTGTTTAAATGACCACAACCAGACAGTAGTCACTAATGAGCCTTTGAACAACTAAAAGACCTGCTTACTGGAGATCCGTTATGGAATGCAATATTTTCGTTAAGAACTCAGACAATAGAATAGAAACCACATTAATTAAGTCTGCTAACATGTAACAAGAAGGCATTGCCAGAACTTAAAATAATGTGCAGAAAAGAAGTCTGCAATGCTGTACAGAAAAGCAGATGGGACTAGGCTCAGGCAGAAGCAATCAGCTGTTCGGGATGGCGAACACCAAAGGACAGTCTGGGAGACATAACAGATCATAAGCGGAGTGAGAGTCACAGTTGTGCTACTGCAAAAAAACCAGCAATCACCATTCTGTGACAAGCATGGGAGAGCAGTCTGCAAAGTGCAGGAAGTAATCCTTCAACTCTGGCAGTGGAAAAGCTCTAGCTGGAATACTGCATCCATTTTTGGGCATCAGATTTCAAAGAAAGAAATTAACTGTCTGAAAAAGCCCTGAGAGAGAAAAGAGATCAGAGATCTGGAAAATATGACCTATGAAGAAAGACTTAGAGAACTGGAACTGATCAGGCTAAATTAGACAAAATTGAGAGAGGGCATAATAAAAGTTTTTACAAGCCTATCACTAAGTAGCTGGGAACAGTTTGTTCACTGTGTCTACAGTGGATAAGGCTTGTACTGCAGCAAAAAAAAGTCAGCCAAAACCCTCAAGAAACACTTTTTCTAAGAGGTTAATCAAGGAATGGCAAGGTTGTCAGTCTCCATTACAAGAAGCTTTTAAAAGATCTGATTAATATTTTTCAGGAATGATGCAAAATTCTTACTCTGCCTTAAAACAAGAGGAGTTAGAAAAACTTTTGTAGTATTCCAGTTATTTTTTTTTGATTCAGAAATTACTTTTTCTAAGTTCTAGATGCGAGGTTGAGGTGCTGTTGTGGCAGTACTAATGCAGACTAACAGGAATTTTTTTAATCTTATTGATATATTATTTTCTGTAAAGCTGTGCAAATAGAGGCATTTTTTCCCTCTTCCCCTGTAAAGAGTCAAACCAAGTAAAATATATCAGTCATGAAACAAACAAAATAGTTTATTTAACCTATGCCCTATCAGCTTTTCATTTCAACTGAGTATTAATAGGGTTTTAGTATAATGGATTTTTAAAATTACAGGCGATTTGGAATTGAAATACAAAGATCTATATTTGGAAAAATGTACTTATGAAACCTTTCTGCTTTTGCTTTTTCATGTTCTCCATTTTTCAAGATGAACCATTCAAATTACAAGAAAACAAGCTGCGAAATGTTTGGCAAATAAAAAGTGAATCAAAAATGTCTCTTGGACCTTCCCATACTCAAGCATGTGCTTTTCCATTCCCTCCTTGCTTATTACACATTCCAATTGAATGCATCCTGCTGTCATGGATACATTAGGTACTACTACTGTAACCCCCTGCATATTTGCAGTCTGCATATCTGCTGTTTCAATTAATAGCCGTTTATTTTTCAGCGAGTTTTGGGTCCGCACATGGGCGCAGATAGTACCGCAAACTCAGTCAGCTCATGAATATGTAATGAACTAATGAATATGTAAATTGCCACCCAGCAGCCACGGGGGTGGTGAGGGGAGGGAGCCAGGAGTTGTGCACTGCGCGGCCCAACTCAGCCTGGCTAGGATGAGTTTAATGTAAATGTGTTTTAGCATGGCTGGAATTGTTCTCTGCTGGGCTGCAAGATGGGGCTGCCATTGTCGGTATCTGTGCCTGAGAGTGGGAGGGACCTTCCCCCCATCCCCCAGGGCCAGCACCAAACCAAGGCGGGCGGGGGCCTGGCTGTGCTGTGCCAAACTGGGGTGGGCAGAGGCCTGCCTGCACCACACCACTGAACTGAGCTGAGGTGAATGGAAGCCTACCTTTGCCACTGAGCTGAGCCCACTGCCCTCGGCCCCCACAGTTTCCAAGCACCATCCATTTTCATTGTTTAAGGAGAAGGGAAGACAATGGGGCTGCAGTGCCGCTTCTGGGCACAGAGCGGTGGCAGTGGCGTGCCAGCTGCTTCTTTGGAGACTGTGAGGGACCATGCCAAGCTGTGCACCACCCCTGGGACCAAGCTTGGCCCAGTGTGGCCCCTGACAGCCACTCTGGGACTTGGCGGTAGTGCACAGACTTGGCATGACCCAGCCAGGGCTGGCACCACTGGTCCAGGGTGCTACCATGCTTTGTCAGGGCCACTGCACTGGTTTTTCCTTTGTTCCCTGGCATACCCCTGGCAGCGGGGGCTTTGCCAGCGGTCCAGAAAAAGAGCTGTGTGTGATAGGTGAGGGGCAGCAGTCGACTCAACAGCAGGCAGGAGGGGATCAAAATTTCCAGGAATTGATTCTTATGGGGCAGTGATTGTGCTGCCAGGAGTACAGATACATTACCAGGTCAGGGCAGGTTGGGTCGCATGAAAATCCCATAAACCTGGCACAAGAAGCAGTGCGAGGTGCTTCAGTGCACAAACATAACCAGTGTTTTGTTTTTTTTCTTTTTGAGCAGAGCAGCAGGGGTGCCAGGAGCGATTCCAACCAGGATGCCTTTAGCATGCCAAAGCATGCCTTAAGGCCTTGTCCTGTATTCAGTGTGTTACATATTGAAGCTGGTGAGCACGTAGAGCTCCGTTCTGCCTGAAATGTTCTCCTGTTTATTCCTATGGAAACAGTCTCCACTGAAACACCCCCTCCCTCCCCCCGCATCTCATCTCTGCTGAGGTGCACACATGGACAGGAGCTGCTTTTATTCCTTTTCTTTTTTTTTGGTGACACAAACCTCATCCAAGCACAGCCCGCCCAGCTTTTCCCGACACTCTGGAGGAGTGGGCCCCACAGACCAGGGCCTGGCCAGCCCAGCCCTGCAAGCTCATTCCAGGCAGGGCGGCCGTGCCTGCCCCTTCACTCCTGGGCCTCTAAAGAAATGGAGAGCCTCACCACGGTCCCCCCAGGAGCCCCTGCTGCCTCCTGCCTCCGCTGGGGCACTCGGACCCTGGCCTGTGCTCTGATGAGGGGTTTGGGCTCAGCTGACGTGAGTGCATCAGGGGATGGGGCTACAGTGGAGTGGGGTACATACTAAAGGCTGAGTATAGCATGGGAACACACTAGAGGAGGAGGAACACCAGAGCACTGCACCAGAGCAGGGGCAGCTGTGGCGCAGATCACACATTCCCACATTGCCAGCCCTGATTTCTAGGCCAAAGAGCTGGGGTGCCGCTATTGTCAGCTATGCGCCCTGGAAAACCCATGGGGCACCCTCTATCTGGGGACAACAAGGGGGAATTTGCTCCTACGGTTTTGCGGGGCTCACGACTCTGCAGTAGCTCAGCCACTGCACCCGACCACACCCCATGGGGCCTGGTGTCTGCACCCTAACCCGCGTGTCCCAGCTCCTGCTAGGTTTCAAAGCTCAGAAAAGGAGTGCCTTGGCAAAATCAAGGATTCTGCGCCTGGGAACGGGCAGAAGACATGTCTCTCCATTTCCTGAGGCTCAACAGAGCGTGTGGCACTCCTGGGACCGCCCCCAAGAGCTCATTAGTGGAGGGGGTGTGGCTACAGGCAGAGACTAATTGCATATTCATGGATTTGCTATTGCAATGGATTTGATGTATTGCACAACCTGCCTGGACCCATTCCCCCACGGGTTCTAGGGGCTCACTGTATTCCAAACTGTGTCTCAGATAAAAGTTTGGTGAGCTGGGAAAGAGACAAAGTGTCCACTAAAAGATATTAAAAAAGAAGAGCATGAAAAGGGTAACTGGTAGTTAGACATATGGTCAATTTATTTTAGTAGACTAAACTACAGATAACACTGTCTTTGGCTGAAACTACAACAGATGATTGCCATCCACTTTCAGTTCCTTAAAGGTACCAAACACAACCTTCAGCTATCCTTCCAAGGTGAAGCAAGAGCAGATTATCCTTTGCATTTTCAGGAGGATTGTGCTTCCACATGCAGAGCAGACCCCACTCAGACGCTGAAGTTGTCCATGTAACTGTTCTCTGGGTTGCCCCCCATTTGTGTATCCAAAAAAAAATATTTCAAAATACAATAATCCCTCAGTTCTTCATGGCTTAAATTTCACAGTTTCAAATATTTGCCTTTTTTTTTACCCCATAAAGACATCATAGACTTCCCTTGATTCTTCACAGGGTTTTGTGTCTCATGAACACAGGATGGCTGCGCACGCACAGTCCGTGTGTCTGCCGTGTTGGGGGGGCGGAACAGGTGCACCCCACAGGGCAGGACCGGCATGCCCTGCAGGGTGTATCATGTCTTACTGTACTACAGTAATACCTCGCTGCATTGTGTCCCCTCCATTGTGACCTCGCTGGTTTGTGACAAATTTTTCTCGCAAATCTGCTTCAGTGATTTGCAGAGTTTCCTGGCTGACACATGCGCAGTGCCTCTGCTTCTCTGAGGGGTGGCGCCGGTGCTCCCTGTGGGGCAGGACTAGCCCGGCCCCGCAGGGAGGGCGCATGGTGCCTCTCGCTCCCTTGGCGTTTATGGTCCCGCAGCACCATGCCCTGGTCCCTGCCCCCCTCCTGTGTGTCTCCATGCCAGGTCCCTACAGTGGAAGGCTCATGACGCAGTATGCCCCGGGCGGTCACTGAGATCCAGGGCAGCGCTGCCACAAGCCACGCCATCCCCTGTTACTCTAAGCCCAGCCAGGGGACTGACCCCCACTGGGTGTGCTACTGTTTCTACAGCTACAGGTGGGGAAGGCGATGCAGTCTGTACCAGGGGACTGCACACCCGGCGCACATGGTGATGATGTAGCCCCAAGGAAAGCGCCCCACGAAAGCTGGCCGCAGTGGTGCAAGTGCTGTGTACTGGACAGGGCAACGGTGGGACGTGCCCACACCGCCTCCACAGCTGCTGTGCCAGAAGGAGGCTTCTGTTCCCCCATGCCCTCTCCCCGCTGCAGCAGGGGGAAGCAGTGTTCTGCTGGGTCCATAGGGCCAGTGCTGCCTCTCCCAGGACCAGCGGATGTTACAGGGAAAGAAACTCCAATACCAATGCCTCCCTCCACCATAGGGGCACTGGGTGTTGCAGTGTTGCAAAGTTAAGGTTTCCCAGGCTCCACAAGCGCCGACCAAAGACTGGGGACACCCCTTCCCTGCCATGGCCCTGGAGCTTCCCCTTCATGGAGGCAGTGCAAGCATGAGTGGTGGCAGAAGCCCAGTGGCAGCTGTGGAAGCAGCAGCGTGGCTGAAGGGAAGAAGCCCAGGGATTCTCTGGGGGTCTCCCCAGGTAGAGAGGACTCAGAAACTGTTGCCTCGTGCATTTTTGCAAACTAGACATTTTGTGAGATGCTGACTACAAGGGAAGGATAACTTCCCTAGTCCGACTGACCACACTGTTCCTAATACAGACCAGGATGCCATTGGCCCTCTTAGCCACCTGGGCACACTGCTGGCTCATATTAAGTTTCCTGTCGATCATTACTCCTAAATCCCTCTCCGTTTCACTACTCTCCAGCCACTCATCCCCCAGTCGATAGCGATGCATGGTGTTGTTATGTTCAAAGTGAAGAACCCGGCACTTAGACTTGTTAAATCTCATATTATTGGAGTCTGCCCATCTCTCTAGCCTGTCAAGGTCCCTCTGAAGGGCCTTCCTACCCTCTGGCAGTTCAACATTTGCCCCCAGCTTGGTATCATCTGCAAACTTGCTGATGATGGACTCAATTCCCTCGTCCATATCATCAATAAAGATGCTGAACAGTGCCAGGCCTAACACTGACCCCTGTGGGATTCCACTAGTGACTGGCTGCCAGCTGGATGTGGCACCATTCACCAACACTCTCTGAGCTCGTCCATCCAACCAATTCCTAACCCAACATAAAATGCTTCTATCCAGGCTGTTCTCTAAGAGTTCCTCCTGAAGCTTACCATCGGAAACCGTGTCAAAGGCTTCGCTAAGGTCCAAGTATACAACATCCACGCCCTTTTTGTCATCAACCAGATGAGTCACCAGATCATAAAAGGAGATCATGTTGGTCAGGTAAGACCTACCTCTCCAGAATCCATGCTGACTAGTTCTAATGTCATGGTCATTTTGCAGTTGCTGCGTAATAGCACACAGGACTATCTGTTCCATGATTTTGACCAGGACTGGGGTCAGGCTGACAGGTTGGTAGTTACTCGGATCATCTTTCCTGCCCTTCTTGTGGATAGATGTCACATTAGCCAATTTCCACTCTTGTGTTGTCTCACTCTAACTCATTACTGATTGACTTCCTATTTTTATAAGGGGTTTGCTCCTTCCTTCAAATAAGCATAAGAACTTCTTATCTATTTCACAAATGAAATAGATGCAGAGGAATGAAATAGGAGGTAGAGGAGGGGCAGGCACTGATCTCTTCTCTGAGGTGACCACTGACAGCACCTGAGGGAATGACCTGGAGTTGTGTCAGGGGAGGTTTATGCTGGATATTAGAAAAAGGTTCTTCACCCAGACGGTGGTTAGGCACTGGAGCAGGTTCCTCAGGGAAATAGTCACAGCAGCAAGCCTGACTGAGTTCAAGAAATGTTTGGACAATGCTCTCAGGTACATGGTGTGACTCTTGGGCATGGTCCTGTGCAGGGCTAAGGGTTGGACTCAATATTCTTTGTGAGTCCCTTCCGACCTGCCATATTTTGTGATTCTTTGATACCTCTCTACTTTCCAGTATTTCTATTATGTATCATACAAAGACGAAATTCTCTTTAATTTTCTGGTAACTGCAGTAAAAGTTACCTGACTTCTGTTTTTTTAAGAAAACAACTTTGGACACGTAAAACAGAGACTTACATGGAAATAATGTTTTCTTATAGTTCTCCGGTTGTATTACACAGTTTCACTAAGTTTTAGCTTCCTTTTTAACATAACCTAAATAAATTTATGTATTAACACAATGGTTGCCTCTCTTTTTTGTGAATGACATTTTGGATTATTCTGGAAGTAAGTTTCATATATGCTTACTCCCACCTTATATTCTTCTCAAGACATCAGCTTTTGGCCACTGCCAGAGAAAATGTAGGTCTATGCTTTACAGCTGCTCTTCTGTTCATTTCTAAATAGAGCTAGAAGACAAATTTTGCATGAATTTATCTACGATTTTTGTTGTCCTTGAGGGCAAATGTTTAGGCTTCATCACATTTTTAGCTATGCAAGTATTGTTTTTTCTGAAGAGAGGAATTTAATGCATTCTCCAATATTGCATAGAGATAGTGCTGACTCCACCATGAAAATGGAAGGGTCAGAACCACTGTTGAGGGAGCAATAACAACTTTGCTCTCAGTAGTATCAAAATAGCACTGTTTTTGTGCTGCTGCAGATTTCAACATAGCTGAGAAATAAAAAATAACATTGTTTATATCAGCATAAAATCCAGTCTTCAGTATGCAGCCAGCTGCACATAAAATGAGGAGAAACATAAGCAAAAGCAAGCATTTACATGAATCGGGTCCTTAGCAACCATACAAATGTGTAGTTTGAAGTAGAGTTGACAGTCATCTTTCTCTCAAGGCAACTTGCATTTGTCCAGACCCTTTCTAGCCAAAGTTGCATGTCTAAGATCAGACCTCTTGACATACTATTCTCACTGGTTTTAAAGAAAACAGTGAATAAATCTCCACCAGCAGAGTTTAATCAATTATTTAATAAATTGATTATTGCACAAACAATCCACTATTGCTTTTGGGTGACTGTATAAACACTAAAAAAGACATTTTACTTTCAGCTGCAGTAAATGCATGATGTTTATACAGAAAAGCAAACAGGTAACTGCATTTGCAAACAGAATTAAATATAATCCTTTTAAAATACAGCAAACCTGATGCATAAGTCTTTTCCCTAATGCTGTAAGCATGACACCAATGTCATTTGAATTTATTTGCTTATTTGTCTTTGTCTTTTTCTCATAGTTCCTGCTTTGATGTGCCTGCCAAATTTTAAGTAATTTGACATTTTGACTATAGATTTGAAACACTACTTTGCCGGAGACTACAACAACACCTACCTTAAATGCTTTACATACTTGCCACTCCTATGTTTTCTTTGATTATAATGAATTTGTTAAAAATCTGCCTAGTACTCTCTAGTGTCAATATTGCACAACTTATTCTCACAGCGTAGATCTTTACACAGTCGTATTCCATGCCTAATACTATGTTGCCATCTGTTGATCAATGGATCAGTTGTAGTACTAAGACAAGAAACTCAAGAACATAAATAAAATCTCTGAAAGATTTTATAAGTTTAAATCTCAATTTTGTATTTACTTCTTTCCAGGAAAGTTATTTTAATATTTCTCCTTAACATTAATAAATTTAAAGGGAAAAAGGCATTAGGCATTCAAAGGTCTTCAAAGGCAGCTTAAGGACACTGTCTAAAGGCTAAAATAAATTGGAAATATATTGGAAACAAAATTTTAAGAGAAAGACATTGCATGGACTGAAATGTCTATCTTGCTATAATGTATTTCACTTTCAAAAGGTGTCCAAAAGGATCATGATAATATTGCTGCAGAAAAAAATGAAAATCAAAAGGGGTCAAAGTATTTACTGTGCGATTCATGATTCATAGTTTTTTGGATCTCTTTCAGTTTAAACGTGAAAATAGAGATGAAAACAACATGCTTATATAGGACAGTATTTCAGCTGGGTTTAAAAGGCTGCATGAGTTACTTTTACTGGGATGTATAGAATCAGTACAGGCCTGACGTGCTTCATGCCTGCTTCACTTGCCACAAGAAAAATGTACTTATGTCTCAATGACAACACATATAAAATAGAGTATTACATTTTTAGCCTCAAAGGAGGATAGTAGGATTAACTTCAAAAATAACAGAAAGCCTTAAAAAAATTGAGTATAAGTACCATGCATAATTTTTGTTTTTATAATGTCATTAAAATAATTTTAAATCAGAATATTTTAAAAAATTTAAACATGGAAGTCTGTTTCCAAAAAAAACACAACCCTTCCCAACTTTGTTTTTTTTTAATACATATAAAAAACCATGGATTTGCTTAAATATTGCATCATGGTGCTGCCTTCAAGAACTTACATGGATATAAGAATTTCATATATTCTCTACTTAGTGACTCACCTTTGAATCATCCAATTCCAGCTTTTGCAGAGACCTTCTGACATAATCTATGAAGGAGGATGATTTGGAGAAGGTTTTCCCAACATGTCGATCACTGCAAATACAGCATTGAGATGTAGGTTTTTATACATCCAACAACAGAAATCCACATATTCTTAACTTAATTTTTAATTTGGGAGAAATAAATCAGTTGGATGGTTACTACTACCAAGTGAGTAGCAATTTTCCTTTTTTCTCCTTCCACTTAAAACATTCTAGCTAATACTTAAAGTAATTTCTAGATATGGCAAGTGTATAATTGTATTACAGTTATAGAATCAGAATAATTTCAGTTGTCACATTTAATATTGGGATCCACCTAAACATTTCACAGAATCACAGAATCACAGAAT
>WEKX01002714.1:0-32703 GCA_013390025.1 Pitta sordida | reverse complement strand
GTGTCAAAGGCTTTGCTAAGGATGCAGTCTCGAAATCAGCTAATGATTATGTTGTTACATCATTATTAGGAAGAAGGGCATCTGCCTCCCATAAGAAGCTACTGAGTACAAGATATTTTCTGGATCTGTCTGGGATAGAGCTAACTTCAGAGCAGCCCATACGATGCCATACTTTGGATTTGTGATTGAAACAGTGCTGGCAACACAGCAGTATTTCAGCTACTGCCGAAAAGTGATTGCACAGTATCAAAGCCACCTCTGTTTGACCCTCTGCCTCTCAGTGAATAGGCTGAAGGTGCACAAGAAGTGCAGGGTGAACATGACAGGGACAGCTGACTGGAATGGACCATAGGGATATTCCATGCAATATAACATCATACTCAGAAATAAAACTAGAGGTGGGGGAGGTCTTTGCAAGGTAGTCAATGCTTTAATTTCAAAAGTATAACCTTAAGTACTTCCCCCAAATTATACTTCATTTAACAAATTAAAAATATATCTCACACTTATTCTTTTCTTTAAAATTTAGCAGCCATGACTTTTTGTGTGATATTTTACATAATTTTAAAATAAAGAAACATTTCTTCTTTCAGGAATTTAACCTTCTGAAGGGTAAGGTGTCTGACTTTACATCTAGCAAAAGTTCTGTGGGCATCAGCATTAGCACTTATTTTAGAGCTCGAGTACACTACTTGACAGGGTCCAGAGAAGGGCAACAAGGATGGTGAAAGGACTGGAGAACAAGCCCTATGAGGAGCGGCTATGGGAACTGGGGTTGTTCAGCCTGGAGAAGAGGAGGCTCAGAGGTGACCTCATTGCTGTTTACAACTACCTGCGGGAAGGTTGCCGCCAGATGGGTGTGGACCTCTTCTTTCAGGCTGATGACACCAGAACGAGAGGACGTGGCCTTAAGCTACACCAAGGGAGGTTTAGACTGGATGTTAGGAAGAGGTTTTTCAGAGAGGGAGTGATCTCTCAGTGGAATGGTGTGCCCAGGGAGGTGGTGGAGTCACCATCCCTGGAGGTGTTTAAGAGAAGACTCGATGAGGAGCTTAGTGACATGGTCTAGTTGTTGGGAGGCTTGGATGGATGGAGTGTGGTGCCCGTGCTTCCACGCTTGTGGGCCTGATCCCCAGGTGGGTGTTCGCTTGGGAGTTTGACTAGATGATCCTGTGGGTCTCTTCCAACTCAGAATAACCTGTGAACCTCTGAACTGAATTTTCTGATTTTCCCCACCTCTCATGCCTTGGTTCACACTGTGAAACAGTATCCAAGCTCAAAAAGTGGGTTATTTTCCAACTACATTAAACTGGAAGATATGCTTCTAGATATGCTCCTAGTGTTAACAGGCATACTCGAAGAATGAAATAAAATCTAATCCAACTACAACCACAAGAAAGAGTGTAACACAGAGGTCAAGTCCCAAGCAACATTTTTCCATGTCACATTCTACAAGAAGGCAGTATTTGCCAAGGCAAGTGAGTGAGTAGCTCTTTACAACGATCATGGCCATTGAGCTTGCAGCAGTTTTTCTCAGGACAAACAGAAATTATTTTCTCCTTCTGCAGTATAAAAGCTTCCAGGACCTCTGCATGACAGGGTAGCCCAGGATTGCACTGCCTTTCTAGTGAATTTGCTGAGTGTTGTCTGGTGAAATTATGTTTTACCCACATATTCCATACCAAAGAGGACCTATTTCAGCTATGGTAAAAGAAGGGCAATACACTTGTGATTTAGATTTAGGATGAGCAAATCTATCCTGCCTTGTAATACCAATGTGTATATAAAAAATACTTTATAGAATAGAGGTGGAAGAGAATCAGATCTTTAGTTGGCATTCTGTAAATTCAGAGTTTCCTACCTTTTGGTAACACCATAAATTTCTTCTATAATAACCTGAAGAACAGCTCGATAAAACAATGACTCTGTAGGCAGCTGCAAAAAATTTTACAACAGCAAGGACTTAAAATTAGCACAGAAATCAAGATCAGAGTAACAAAACCAGTATTGACTTTGTTAACTACTTACTGACGTGCTCTTTACAATCAGTCATAACAGATTTAAGAGGACAATTTACTAATGTTTTTGCACCCAGTTAAAATTATGTTTTTGTATCAGATTCTAACATAACCATAAATGCAAGATAAAAAAGAAACCCAAACTCTGAAGACCAAAGGTTGATGGAGAAAAAACGAACAGAAAAAGCATACTGATCCACATTCTAATATGCAAAATAAATAACAATTTAGCTAAGCTGTTTTGAAGACAAAAGGTGTAATTCCCTAGCTGAATCATCATACACTGTAGACTGAACCATGCAGTGCTATGCAAACAACAAAAACCCCCTATATACTGAAAATTTCATATGTATGGAAGATCTGTTTGCATTAAAACTAGTTAATGATTGTCAATTAAAAATTTACATATAAAACCCTACTGAGGTCAGTGGGCTTCTACACAGAAAAAAGTTTCTCAGCTTTGCTTTTTAAATAAGTGCACAGTTGGTGTCCACCATCTCCTAAAGGACAACTTGCACAAAAATAATTAAAAATATTCACAGGGAAAAATATATGGGGATTAAAAATGAGAACGTTGGTGCTTCTAACAGGATCAAGCTTTTGTCATAACAATATCTATTTTTACATTAGTTGATAAAACATTGGGATAGAGTGATCTAAACCAGGGATATTAGAAGGACATTTGCACTGAATTTATGTGTTAGCTGAAAGACAGTAAAGGAAGTTAGGAAGGGTAGTTTAATGCCTTAAAATTTAAGATGTGTTTTTTTCCCGAGGATCTTAATTGTCAGAAGAAAATAGATTCATGAAGTAAAACCATAGCAATAAAAATGTGATTTCGTGATGACACATGCTATCTATCAGGATTTGATGTAGTGTACACCAGTATTTTACATTCCAGATACGCAGAAGTTCAATAAAAGGCCATGGGTTGAGAACATTCAGAGGAGAAAAACACATTTTATCTTAGAATGGCTAAAATAAACATTGTTACTCACCATTTGGCCAACCGCAACTCGCTCCAAAGCCTTTAAGAGTCAAGGAATTAAATTGCTGATATGTTTATTCTTTATCATAACATTTTATAAGCACATTGTATAAAAGTCAGAGGAGACGACATTTTAGAAGATTAATGGTGTGACATAACACAAGCTTGCACACTTCAAAGTGTTAATACCTCTAGGTACTCATAATCAGCTATTCCTGTTCTCTTGCTTTATTTATAGGAGAAGCAATGACATCTAACTGTGTGGAAATAGATGCATGCAAAACTTGTTTGTTTTTCTTAGTATTGTGTAAGAATTTCAGCATATTACCTTCAGTGAAAATGCTACAAATAAATGTATTTTTCTTGAGTCTGTTCCTACTGAAATACAAATAATTCCCTTTGCATAATTGACTAAGTATTTTGTATTTGACTAGTAAAATATTAGTTTTAATCCCTAGTGCTCAAATTGAATTGCAATTTATAAAGTTATATCAAATATAAAATTCAGAGAGACTGCAGTTGAAATTGTTGTGTATTACTTTTCACTAGATTCTTCATACTATAAATGCTCATATAGGTGTTAGACTATTTCATTTTTATGGTTCATAGTGACAAAAGACGACAAATAATTAGAAGCAGGGAATATCCTTTCACAGTTGAAAAGATACTGTGCCAATATAAATTTTAAATAAGTTTTAAAGATTGCAGAAGAAATGAAGGAAAAAAAACTCCTCAGCAAATTAATTGATACTACATCAAATTAGATAGCAAACCAAAAATGCCTCACCACTTACATGTCATTAGTTCCCAAACTTTAGTTCCCAAACTTCACTATAGTAAGTAAGACTGCTTGTTATTCAATCTCCTACTCCTCCTTCTCCTAGTTACAGAATTAACCTTGTATTCCAGACTGGCCTTCGAACATAGTCCAGGTAGATGCAGCTCCTCCATACACGGCTTTGCCAACTATGAAGTTTGCCCTTTGCTGTGTAAGCTATAGCTCTCATAGCAGCATGTATCTGTAGATGGGTGTAGGTTCTAACACATATTTTAAGGGTCTGAAACTCTTGCCAAAGACTTTTGGCCCTTGGAACTTCAACCAATTTGAATGTTAAGTGTTATTGCTCAGTAGACTTGAGTTTCTCCTGACCAGCCATTACCCCTAGAAAGATGGGTGCCTAGGGGCACTGTGCTGGCTCCCTTGTACCTCCTAGAAGGAAAGGAAAATCCTAGTCATGAAAAATGCATATGCAGAATTACCAACCTAGGAGTAGAAGAGTCTCAAGACACGGGAGAACTCTGCCTTTTGTGAATGTTTAAACAAAAAAAACTTTTTAACTGCCAAAGTTCTGTGATTCCAGAGAAATCTAAAAGATGTATATGGCATGATCACTACTGTCTCCTGGGGGTCATTTGCTTACAAAATTTATCTTCCTACTGTTGTTGAAAAACAGACAAAACTCTTTCTCTCCTAAAGAAATTGAATAGGAGAGGAAATAGCTAAAGTGTCAGCTGCAGAAGGATTGTTATTGTATGACACTAACAAGAAAAAGAGAAAAGGCAAATCCCTTTAGTAAGCACTTTTTGGTGTTAAGTTTTACAGCAACATCTCTAAGATGAACAATTCTTTTACTTTGCCAAGAGTAACACATTTAAGCCTTATGAACACTAAACAACTGTCCTCCTATACTTTCTCCTGATATCATTTAATTATCATAGTAATTGAAGTTTACATAACCTCAATACATTAGCCTACACTGAGACTTTAGTCTACCCTGTTCTCTGCAACAGAGGTACAGAGGTAACAGCAGAGAATGGCCATAACCTGATGTCATTCATTATGATACCAGAAATTAAAAATTAATACAAGGAAGGAATAGTGGTCTTCTAAGTTAAACAATGATTGAAATTTTCAGTACCTAGCTGTTTTTTTCAAATTAGACAAAAACTTATCAACCTATCTTCATGAGGTTAGGTCTTTAAAAATACTTCATCTCTTGGTGTGATGTTAAAAATATATTTCCAGATTCTTAAGCCTCATGGATTTTAGAGCTTTTCTAGTTTTCAGAATGGGCAAGTTTGCTCAGGCTTTAAACAATCAGAACATTCAGTACTATGAATCAGGAAGGCATTGGGGGAGTTACTGATTGCAATCCTTCTACAGTTACCTTGTTTCCCCTGAAGTCCTTGGCCAGGAACTATTACCCTGAGGAGTTACCTTGTTTAGGTTTCAGCAAAGGTTTGGCCTTTCTGTACGCTCTTAAAATACATTTCTGTCACTGCTCATTTTTTCATGTCTTTAGCAAGTAGAAAGTATATAAAGCTGGAAGATCAACACTATTTTTTTAGATATAACTTATCATGCTTACAACATTAATGATGTTATTCTGTATAGTCTTGAATTAAAGTCATGGCTTTAAGATTAAAAGCCAAAACCAATGAATCCTATAACATCTGGAAAGGTTCACAGTAGGGAAAAGAAAAGAAGGAATCATACCAAGCATGCTGACATTCTGGCATTGCGACCACAGCACCAGCCTTTGTCCTTCAAGTACTGAGACATGGGAAACCCGCACACTTTGTCGCAGCATTCTGCAAAATGGAGAAAAAAATAAAAGGCACAGCTTTTCCTCTTACTCAGAGAATCCACAAGGGATTGGGCAAGACGAACAGTAGTTAATGGTAGCAAAACCACTTTAACTATTCTCATCTAGTACAAAAATCTGTGGTGGTGCTATAGGAAACATGTTTTCACTGTAACAGATGTTTTGGGTTTATGCTGAATTTCTGATAATTTCACATTTCCCCCAAAAATTTTAAGTGAATGTCCTTTACAAAAATCCACTGAAAAAAACCAAAGAGACAGGAGAAAAATATGTAAATAATCATGGCACCCCATGCTATGCCATGAGTCACAAGATGCAGGCCAGGCAGCTGTTCCAGGCAGCAGGACTTCAGTACCACTTCTCATTTTGTTCTTACTCCATCATAAACATCTTTTAAACATCACACAGAACAATGTGTATTTGTTTCTTCCAGTTCTGAAATACCATTCTGCTGCAAGGCAGAATGTTTGTTTTCCAGAAAAGAGCAGCTGCAAAGGCTCTTGCTGTTTCTTCAAAACACCAAGAAGCATTTGCATCACAATCTGTGCTCAGTTTGTTTCAGTATAGTTTATATTTTGAATAACAACACAATTCTTCATGTTTAACATTAATGCAAATGTGGGAAAAATAAAGTACAGAGATACTTTATAGATGATCTTAATAGCCAGTTTAAAATGTAGATGAACTCTTAATGTTTAGAGTTTTCATTAGCACATTTGTCAGCTGATTTTTTAGAATGTTGAATAAGAATTACTACTTTCTTTAAAAAAAACCCCACAAATTGGCTGGGATCCTGGATTTTTAGCACAGGAAGGTGACTGAGGCATATTTAAGAATAAATCATGTAATGGGGTTAAAAAGAGGACAGCAGAAATACAGCTTCAAATTTACCAACAGTCTGAGATAAGCAGAATTTATTTAATAAAAGTTAAGCAAAGAAAAAAAGAAAAAACTACAGAATCCTCCCCTCAACAATGAAAGCCCTTGGTTTTCTAGCAGCAGTACTCAGTCTCAGCAGATCTCCAGGGAGTAACAGCAAGCAGGTAATCTGCAGGCAACCTTGTACTTTGCTCTCCTTTTAGCCCTGAGGAATGTCAGAGGCTCATAGGGGGTGAATACTGATTTGAGAACCATGATTTAAGAACAGGATTATAATTCTGAATGATTAGCAGAATGAAAAAGACAATTCTTTAGAAATAAAATGAAAATTGACAAAACAGCTTGCAATTGGTACTAAGAATTTGTAAGTGCCACATGACAAGCTCTAAAACATTAATTAAATTCAATTCTAATTATGGAGTACGTGGGTATTTCTACTGCAGGGATGGCAATAGGAATGTATTAATTTTTTTTTTCAAAGAAAACAATGACTACTATGGTTTCAATTGTATGATTCACACAAATAAATCTTTCTCGTACATCTCTAAAAGTATTTAAAAATAAAAATTCGTGAAGTGAGGTAGAAAGATGAGAGAGTTAAAAAGTTAGAAGACGCTTTCCAAGTAAATCCATTCCAATTTACACTCTGTCCACATGGCAAACTAATCATTCATACAAATTGTAGTTACTACCTGTCAGCTACAATCCCAGTATCAGTGCACTGTACTACTGAATAATACTGAGAAATTTAGGACACCCTTGAAAAAGATAATCAGGCAAAGCATCATCTTCATTTAAATTACTGAAACTACAGGCAAAACAGAGAGGGAAACCAATGTGTTAAGTTAGAAAGTATTTTGTGTATATATCCAAAGTTCATCACACATTTACAGTATTGCCTTAAGTTCTATTTATTTTTTCATATCCAGTCCACTCTCAAGCATACGGACAAAAATTGCAGGATTAATATATAGCTAAAAAGTTCATATATTTATAAGCTACATTTTAAAACACTGGGAATTCTTTTAACGCCTGCAACTATTTTCAGATACACTTACTACTCTACAGCTCACTAAATACCTTATTGTGCTTCTATCTGATAACACAACAGCTTTTCTAAACTCTATAAACCTCCAAAACCACTCAAGAAATATTTTATACACAGGTATTCCATGGAATACAGCTCAAGTATTCAACAGTGCATGAAGCAATCATATTATAATTTAGTACAGAGTAGCCAATCAGACAAAATTCCTTCCATGAACAGTTAATAAAAGGAGGAATTTCAGGTAATCATTTTATGATCTGAACTGAAGCTATGTTTGGGTATGATCCTATAATATA
Organism: Pitta sordida; assembly: GCA_013390025.1. Lineage (NCBI taxonomy): Eukaryota > Metazoa > Chordata > Aves > Passeriformes > Pittidae > Pitta > Pitta sordida. The sequence continues at coordinate 24,868 of WEKX01002714.1, read as the reverse complement.
TTAATTAAATATAATTTACCTGTAATCTAACGTCAGAAAAATACTAAATCAAACATTCTGCAAATATTGCAATAAAACACCAGCAATTTTATATTGATGTTTCTTTTTTTTTGGGGAGGTATATAAAAATATATGGCAGTAAAAGTAAGATAAAGGTCCCCGCCTCTCATGTAGGAGACCAGGGGTTCGATACCCGCCAGGGAGGCAGTGGTGCTGCTTAAGAGTTGGACCCAATGATCCTTGGGGTTCCCTTCCAACTCAAAATATTCTGTGAGATCTGTGAAATTCATTGCAAGTCTTTTAACAGCTAATAATTCTGTATGTGCACAGATGATTACAAGAAGTCCAAGAGAATGGGACAAGCTTCTACAATACTTTTCACAGGTTTNGACTAGATGATCCTTGTGGGTCCCTTCCAACTCATAATGTTCTGTGATTCTGGGTTGTTACGCCCAAAGTGAAGACCCCGGCACTTAGACTTGTTAAATCTCATATTATTGGAGTCTGCCCATCTCTCTAGCCTGTCAAGGTCCCTCTGAAGGGCCCTCCTACCCTCTGGCGTTCAACATTTGCTTCTATCCAGTCCATGCTCTAAGAGTTTCTAAGAGTTTCTCCTGAAGCTTACCATGGGAAACCGTGTCAAAGGCTTTGCTAAGATCCAAGTACACAACATCCACAGCCTTTTTACTACACAATCCATAGATTTTCATCTCTAATAATAACACTCAATTTCTAGTGTGGTAACATGTAATTTTTATGTCACAAAGCTTTACAGTAAAATATGGTCTTTATAACACAACGGACCAACAGGTTTTACTGTTACTGGAAACAGAAGCTTGACTTGAGATCCGTGGGATGACCCAGAACAGAAAGGTGTGGAGGTATCAATGTTGGAGCTGTGTGGTTCTCCCCTCAGCATGCTTTTTCCAGCCCTGCTGTCCCTAGAGGCTTTGTTGCTCTCTGAATCCCTGCCCTAAACCTGATACCCCGTTACTTGCGGGCCGTTGGGTCTGGTCCTCCTTGCACGAGTCATGGAATCCGCAAAGATAGCAACCCCAGTACATAGTCCAGTACGCCATGTCCATAGACACACCCCTCTCCTAATAAAGTCTGGAGGACAGTCCTGAGAGCGGGACTTATTTCAGATGTCTGGCTGTGCTTGCCGTGCGAGTGCGGAATGGGGGGGGTTCGCGGTAGGTTCTGAACACGCTCCAGTCCGACAGCTCACTGGAAAATCAACAGTGAGTATGGGATCTCGCAAATTACGGATCATGACTATGTGGAGGATCACTGTACCTGCTTTTAACTGATGATGTAATTCAATGGATTGAAAAGTCATTTTTTCTTCTGAGATTTTTCAGTGGGAATTAATCTTTATTACTCTTCTCAAATTTGTTCACAAACACACATCACATTTGTTCACATACATCCTACTTTGTCTCTTCGTATACATTGTGAAACTTTGTCAGGGTAGTACTAAAATGCAAATAGCCATTTTCAGGTCCTCCATAGCATCTATCTTCTATGACACCATAAATTCTCGGCCTACTTCTGTTATTACACACAAAGTAGATAAACTACTTAACTGCCATTTTCTTTGAAGGGAAAGACTAAATCTTCCTCAGCCATAAAATTCATAGTTCCTTGAGTTTGTATGCAAAAATAAAATTCCCAAGAATAAGCAGGATTTTGTTCAGGGAAGAAGGGGGAAGTTGGGAAGAAAAATGTTCTTTTATTTCAGGAAATGGAATAGAACAATTGTCACCAAAATAATTTCCAAAACCCAAACCTAGAGTATGCTTTAATTTGGGTCTATTGTTAAAACGTTGGCACTTAAAATTCTAATCTGTTACTTTGTACACACACACAAAAATGTAAATATAAGATGGTTTCAGGTTTTAATGTATTCTCACTAAACTTACTAATGAAAAGCACATTAATAATTTCAATAGGTAATGCTTTCATTTAACATCTGTAAAGCTCATCTAGTTCATATTTTTTTCAGGATCAATTTTTATAGAAAACATCTGGGCTTTAGTCACTAGTTAGCTGTGTCACAAATTCATGGGAATGAATGCCCTATGCAGCAATATCTGAAGATGCCTTGGGAAGGAAATGAAGCTTTTTGATTTTCTGCTTGCAAGTGTTTCCCTGTGTTGCCATGGTATCAGTGATAACTATTTCAAGACATTGGCTGTCAAATATCTTTGAAAATATACCTAGGCAACACATAAATCATCTGTACTCTAATATTCTGAAACAGTGAGTATTCTTTCATATTTCACTGGAATGGAGTGACATGAAGCCATTATGTCTGTGTAAGGAATCCTTCAGAAAATTCCATTTCAAAGTTTATGACCTATTATTCCACCTTACTCAAAACCTTTTTTGGTTTTATAAATCTGATAAAATTCTGTATGTGAATTTTGACTACCCTTTGCAACCCTTTTGGTTCCCTTTATTATGCTCACTAGCTTTTAATAGTCGAAGTTCATCCTGCAAAAGATTTGCTGACTTGTTCCAGAGTGCATTATTGAGAAGCTACTCTCCATAGCTTCCAGAGGGTTCTAGATAGGTCCTGGGAGTGTGGCTCGCACTGTAACACCTCATTAAAGTGAAGGAAGCGCTCTTTGGTGTTTCCCGGCCGTGAAATCCGGGGTCCGGGACATTCTGCGCACGTGTGCGGTCTCACAACTCACTGGAAATCCAACCGCGATTAATTGAATACCTGGATGTGCGAGCCGTGAATATGCGGGGATCACTGTATATGCATATAGTTGTCATGGGGAGAGACCTTTTGTCCTATTGTAAAACTTCTTTCCTTTTACTGGAAGAGACATTAGGTTTCTCTTCTTATCTCCCCTTCCCTCTCCTGAAAGGAATTTGGTCAGGGGTGGGGCTTTCTCCTTTTCACCAGGCGAACATTGGAGGATCCTGTATCTTATCTTCCCTTCCTGGCAAGGCATGTGACTAGGGGAGGGGCCTGAGGGCCAGGGCGGGCTGAGTGCCAGCCAATGGCATGTGAAGACATGCCCACAAGGCATATAACATGGGAAGGGCCTGAGGCCCTACAACTACAGCTCCTGCGCCTCAGGAGGGGAGGTTCGTGGACCTTCTGAAGTGAGGATGCCTCATTTTCACCTCTGATCTCTGCTGCCACCATTTTGCCCAGGACCACGTGGACCTAGCACGAGGTGCTGAGTGATATGATCTAGATGTAGATGACAGGTTAGTTGGATTATAGGTTGGACTAGATGATCTTCAAGGTCCTTTCCAGCCTTATCTATACTGTGATACTGTGATACTGTGACCTTTGACTCCTCATCTCAGCACAGCTTTTCCCCGGCCGACCACTGGATCTCCCTGCAGCCCCTTGGATATTTCAGAAAAGGATCACTGGCTGTTACTGCACTGGTTTGCCTACCCTGAACCCTATTCCCCTGAAGTAGGCATCCCCCTCGTGCTTGTTTATTTCCCACTTGTCTACAGTTGTCATTGTTTCACTTTTTTTGATACTGTTATTGTTGTTGTTCAAACATATATATATATATATATTTGTTATATTAAATTTTTTTCTTTCTCCCAGTAATGTTCTTATTTCTCTCCATATATATTATTCAAGTATTTCTAAATTCAATTCATACTTCATCTTAATTGACCCAGGACAATAGTTGACCCTCACATATCTCAGGGCTGTCAGTCTCTGAGGGTACCACGAAGCTCTTGCTCTGCGAAGGTAGGCGGCTCATGAATATAACAAATAAACCTCGCCCATCACCCTGCCCTGCCCTGATCTCCAGAGCACTCCGCCGCCGTGCTGCGGTGGCCCTGCCACATGGAGCGCTGGCACAGCGCTTTGTTGCCATGCCACCACAGTGATGGCAAAGCTGTTATTGTTGCAGCTGTAGCAGGGGAGTTATGATAATTAAGTTCAAGTAATTTCAGTTAAGGTTGAGATACAGTCATATCTCCACATTTGTGGGTTATAGGTCTCCTGGGAGTCCTGTGAATCGTCCAATCCGCAAGCATGGGCATGTGCATATATGCAAACATGCAAATATGCCACGTCTATCTCTCTGCCCCCTGCTGATCTGGAGTACTGGGGTGTGTTTTCAGTACCTCCCCACGGCCTCTCACAGCACAGGCGAGTAAAGGGAAGCATTTCTGAGCTCTCTCTGACTGGGGAGACCCCTGGAGAATCCGTGGGCTTCCCTTCAGGCCTGCTGCCACTTTTGCCATCACTGGGCCGCTCCCGCGTGCACCGCCGCCATGGTGGGGAAGGTCACCCCAGGGCCACAGAGCAGCAGGGGCCCAGGGGATGTTTGGTCTGTGGCCCTGGAGGAGGCTGCAGTCCATCGGGAAGGACTCTTGTGTCCCTTGGCTCGGGTTGGTGCAGGTCTCTGCTGCCAGCGCTCCTGGAGCTCAGGAACCCTCAACTTTGCAACACTCTGCAACACCCTGGGGCTCCTTCTGGCAGAGGGTGACAAAGGCGGGCAGGGCAGAGGGGGAAAAGCAGAGGCTAGCTCCTGCCACAGTCCCTGTGGAGGCAGATGCAGTGCTGTGGGAGCACTTTCCCTGGAGCTACATATCACCAGGGACCTCAGCTAGGCTTATAATGACAGGGGAGGGCGTGACTTCTGTGGAGCCACACTGGGTTTCAGTGCCCACTCGCGGCCTGTGGCAGCTGGGGCAGCCAGTATTGATGCATCCCCATGAAGGGCCCCCTGTACCCTGAGGCATGCTGCGGCTCTGATTTAGACTATAAGCCTTCCCTGATAGGGATCGGGCAAGGAGATGCAGCCTGGACTGCCTGCCACAGCGGAACAGGACCGTGGCATGCTGCGATGCCGTGTGTTGCACTATAAGCCTTCCCCGCTACGGAGCAGGCATGGGACCGTGGCACAGGCCGCCTGCCATCACAGAATGGGACGGTGCTGGGCTGTGGTGCTGTAGGATTATAAGCTGCGTGTTGTAAACTTTCCCTGCCATGTAACCTCCACAACACTTGTAAGGGAGTGAACTGTAGTGGTCTTCAGCAAGCAAGAGGTGCTGACCCTCCACGCTGCAGGGGCATGCTCCATGAATGGTTGAATAATATTCACTGAAAAATATTCATCAATCTGCAAAGACGTGAGTCAGTAGGCATGAATATGCGAGGTATGACTGTACAATAATTCTAACCAAGCTTCGGTTACACACTCCATCTCTGCTGTAGCATCCCCCCACCTGTTTATCCACTTGGGTTGATGGGGGGGCTAACAAAGCCTATGACATGATGGGCAGACATGCAGCTTCCATCCTGAAAGCCTCGATACAGCCATGCTGCTGTTCTGCTCCTGTTGCAGTGGGTTGCTCCAAAGGGGAAACCCCTCCCATGCCAAGCTGTTTCGCCTTCTGCCTTCCCTTCTGCTGTTACAGTTAAAGGGTAGGTCAGAGCCACCAGCACTGCCAGGGGCATAACCACCATGCCGGTGGCTGTAGCCCTCAAATCTGTGAACACAGATGAGCACTACTTTCACCAGAAATGCTTCCAAAGTACCATAAACTGGGAAACTGAATCAGGAAATCTTGCAATATCTTTACTATTTTTAGAATATATAAGAAATGTAATGCATTATTCCCTGTAGTCTGCTCAGAGACAAATAAACTACCCAAACTTGAGATAACCAAGGTGATTCAGTAGCCCATCAAGAATACCATAGTAACATTTTGTTGTTATTTTGTCAACTCACTGCCTCAGACTTATATTAGCCAACCAAAGAGGTACATTTTCTTCCTATGACTATCAGTTAATTCCAGTAGATAAGAAGTGAAAAAAGTGGGTTTTCACTGGCCTCAGAAAAGACTGATCTTTATATAAAATCTAAACTGCTAAACAGCATACTGCCCAGCTATTTCAGGTTGTGGCAATCAACAGTCCACAGCACATTTTTGTGAGCTCCATCTGCTTCAGCTACGCTTACAGGAACAACCATCTGAGTTTACATTAAAGAAACAACAAAGATGGGAAACATGATACTTTGGGGGAAAGAACTTTGAGGTGGACTTCTCATAACCCTTACTATAGGGGTGCACGCCTCCAGAAAATAAAAAAGTTTTTAAAGAGGGGAAAAAAATAAAGCAATGATATTTTAAAAATAGATTTTTAAAAATTTTGAACCTACTAAGTCAAGATAAAATGCTTTACAATAGAACTTTCCATTGTGCCCTCATAGACAAGCCCTTGCATACCAAACTGATTTGAAACAAGTGATTTCCTGTGTTGCAGCAAATTCTGCCCAACCCTCTTTGCGTCTAGGAAGTTCTATACATCACTGCATGCTAATATTCAAACTAGACTCTCTACATAAGGCTTCTACAGGTCTCTGTAATTTCTGATGCCTTGATCATCCAGTAGCTTTGATGAGTTTAGTGTCAGAGCCTGGGTAAGTGAAGGACTACCTACAGTAGAGACTATATTGGCTCAAGGGCCGCACAAGCAAACTGGAAATACACAACTGCATGTGACCAGATGGGATGCATTGTAAGATAAGAAAACTGACTGGCATCCATGAAGAACACACTCTATCATCTTTGACTGGTCATGTTCATCAAGGGAAGTTCCTTCCTTTCCTGATTACAGGAAAAAGGCAAACACCACACTCACTTGCAGTCTGACCTGAATAAGCGCAGTAAGGAAACCATGACCAGGCCCATTACACCCCCCAGCTAGACCATGTCACTAAGCTCCTCATCTTGAACACCTCCAGGGACGGCGACTCCACCACTTCCCTGGGCAGTCCATTCCAATGTGCAATCCCTCTGTGAAAAACCGCTTCCTAACATTAAGTCTAAACCTCCCCTGGCGTAGCTTGAGGCCGTGCCCTCTCATTCTGGTGCCGTCAGCCTGAAAGAAGAGGTCCGCACCCACCTGGCAGCAACCTCCCCGCAGGTAGTTGTAAACAGCAATGAGGTCACTTGTCTCAAGAAAACCAGCTACTTAAATGTTTTTCATCTTGTAGACTTTCAGGTAAAAGAATTTCAAGTAAAAATACCAAATTTCTACCCAAAATGAAAAAACTCCACGTTTGAAGGAAAATTTGCCTATAGTGTGAATCACCAAATAATTTTCAGATTGTGTCTCCAGGAAAAACTGCTATATATGTACTGTTACATGATGATCCAAATTGGCAATGACCCAGAGCACTGCACCCAGATGAGTGGCTTTTTGAATATTACCTTAAAGTACAAGAACATAATTCTACTTATAGTTGTATACATACAACTCAAAATAATTGGATGTTGCATGCAGACAGCCAAGGACAAAGCCTGGTACAAAATATTACAAAAGCATGGAAACATACTGGACTAGAAAGGTCTCCATATTTATAAGTGAAGCAATGAAATAAAACCAGCTGTATTCATAACCACATAAAAACATTATGCATTAATGTCCCTAATCTTAGTAAGACTATTAAGAATATTGCTATAACAGAAAAGCTACAGGGCATCCGGGAGTGAACGACCCACATAATATTATTAAAACCAGTGCTAAATACACCACTGGAAAGGAAAATACACAAGGAGGTTATTAATTTAAAGGTACACTCTCAACGTACAAACTGGTGGCCAAAAGTTAAGCTCAGAATTACCTTCTTGGTTTTCAAACTGTTCTGACAACAGATGGTAGCAGCAGCCCACACTGCAAACAGCTTTGATTTCAGGCTTGGCAGTAAAAATTCGTAGCGTATTTGCAGCAAGATCTCCACATGTATGTAGACCCACTATCATACAGTCCTAAGAAGTTTAAAAAAAAAAAAAGGCAACAATAAAGCATCTCTCTCATCAAGTGAAAGAACATGAATAACAACAAACCCAGATATGCTGCAAATGGTTAGCGAGTTGTAGGGCAGAAACACACAACTTCACAAAGACTCCTGTTGCTCAATCCTAGAATTTTTCAATGCTAATACAAGGTCTTCAGTGCTAAGAAAACATGATGAAAACCAGACATGAAGCAGCAGAAATTCAAGAGTATGAATAACAGTTGCATGTGTACATCTACACGTTGATTGGACACAGGACATTTCCTCTTCTCTTTCCTAGCTTTTCTGTTCTTGTTATTAGTACCACTGTTACTTCCTTAATATTTATTGATATAAATCTAGCTGGACCAGATGGTTTTCTGCAACATAGGTTGCTGAAATCAAAATCATTTCCTAAATACAGATGATGCTGAAAAGCAGGCTTTGTTGTTTCCAAAACTGTACTACTAACACAGTTTTGCAGTATACCTGCTCCTACTCAACAACAAACAGTCATTTGGTTCCATAGCACAAAGGAAGAACTTCAGCTTCAGATGCTCTGTTCCTCTGTCCATTTTATTTCCTGCTTTTCTTTTTCTGCCATTTCCTTTTCCCCTCCATTTCTTCATCAAAATTTTCCCCCTTCTCACCATTCTTAACAAGATATTTCCCTTCTGGGTTTATTGGTGGGAATTTGCATGGTAAACATAGTGTTACTTTGAATTTCCGCCATATTTATTCATTACAGAATCACAGAACCATGGAATGGCTTGGGCTGGAAGATCCTCTAGTTCCAGCCCTCCAGCCATGGGCAGGGACATCTTCCATCAGACCAGCATGCTCAAAATTTCCAGGGATTGGACATCCACAGCTTCTCTAAACAACCTGTCCCAGTGGCTTACTATGCTCACAATAAAGAATTTTTTTCCTAATATCTAATCTAAATCTATCCTCCGTCTACTTTTACAAGGGCATGGAGTGATAGGACAAAGGGAAACACATCCATGCCCATGTAAAAATTCACTCTTCAGCCTTCTTGCAGGCTCCCCTTAGGCACTGAAAGATGATATAAGGTCTCCCTGGAGCCTTCTCTTCTTCAGGTTATCAATATGAAATTAGCCCAATGTAACTCACTTAGGATACCTTTTAATAATCATTCTAATTTTATCTGATTTTCTCACCCATTTGTATTACATAGTACATGCATGTGCGAAATAGTAAAACCTCCCCTTCCCCTCCTTCCCCTTCACTGACAGTATATTTTTATATATAAAGGCAGTGATGCAAGATTTCTTCTGTATTTTACATCATACAAATTACATGCTAAGAGGATACAAAATCCAACTGTGCAAATGTAAATGCATATGCTTCATAAACAAGCCCAACTGTTCAGGGTGTCTTTTGCAGATAGACATGAGCTTGCTTCGCACATTCTGATACTCAGTAGCATTTATTTGCACAAGTTATAGGACCATCCGCACTGAAGTAAGGTCTTTGAATCAAAATGAGTAACACCCTGGAATATAATAACCCTGGTTGCTACTGAACATAGGCATGTTTTTATCATTGCATAAAAGACAGAATGCATTGAACTCAATCAATGTACATTAGTTTAGGCATTAGGAAATAAACACACAACCACAGAGCTTCTAGATTTCTGCCGCTGTCTTTGGGGAGTTAACTTGAACTTGTTTGTGTAGACACAAACTCTGCCAGCTAGTAAATTACTAAATTAAATTAAATTACTCAAAAAAGTAAAAATAAAGCCACTATTTACAAATTATTCATCTTTAGTACTTTGATTGAAATTACAACAATATGTAACTTAAAAAATCAGAAATTTCAGGAAAATTGAAACTCCAGTGCTTAATATATGTATCTGCCAGGTAAATATAACCCCTTCCATAACAATAAGACTTTTATCTATAATGACAGTTTTAAAATAACTGAATGTGCCAATATATATGCTGTTAACTTTGACACCTGATTATTATCTACCTCACAAATTTTAAAAGCTGCTTCAAAATAGTTCCAACACATATATTAAAACAGAAGAATAATCTGTATCTGCTAGACGTACTATTGCTCTGTAGTTAAAAATCACTATTGGGCTAAAATATTCTTTTACACCACAGAGAGAACTCTCTGTATACTACACTATATATATCTATATGTATCTCTGAAAATAGCAATATCAAGACAACAGACAATCTAAGTGTGGTAAATATTTATAGTAAAATAGTAAAATAACCTCCAGATCTGTTATGATGTCACTAAGTTCTGTTTCTGCAGTGATGCAAGAGGTCAATGGAAAATACAGGTTTGATGCACTTGACTTTCTTGCTTTAGTCTTGAGCGATGTAATTCTTCTTTGCACTTTTTCCTCTTCACAGCATTTCCCCCAGTTAGAATGAGTTGAAGAACAAATTTCTACAGCATCAGCAGGTAGAACATCTAGAATGGCAAGAACCTCTTCAGAAAACTTGCTCTTGGGAGATTGTGTCTGAGTCACCAAATCAGCTTCATCTTCCGTTCTGGTTTCAGATGTAGCCATCTCTGTGGAACCACAAGAAGGAACTAAATCTTGCATAATTACTTGGTCCTGAATTTGAAAACTGTTGGCGTTATTTAAGAGCTCTTCATTGATTTTTTTATATTTAATTTCACTTTCCACTGGCCTGTCACTTGCCTTTTCTAAACTCTGGCATTTAAGATTTGTTCTTCCTCGACTCTGATACGCTCTCCAGTGTTTCTTCAATTTTCTGTTCCTTTCATGAGCACCATTTGTGTTGGAGTTTGAGGAGTCAATTCCATAAACCTTTAAGTTATATTGCATGGACAAAAATGAACTCAGGTAGCCTTTTCCAGAGCCTACATCAATTACCTAGATAGTACAGGGGAAAAAAAGAAAAAAGAAAAGAAAATTTGATATATTAATGAGCAACAAGGCACACTTCACATGCAAAATAGTTTCCTACAAAATTAAGCATGGATTGAATAGCTAATCAAGTCAAGAGCTCTCATAAATGATCAGTATCATCCTTGCCAAAGAACTTAGTTCTTTCACTTTGTTGGACTACCTTCTGACTTTAAAATACAGAATTAAGTCTTAACTGATTTTCTACAGAAAATGGACACTGCAATGCTACCGCAATGCACATGTCCTGACTCTTCTGGGAAAGACTTTCAGTGTATTTTTTGACACAGAGCTTTCTTCTGCTAAAGAAAATAACCTCAAACCACCAGCCCTTGCTAAGCTGAGTCAGGACAGACAAGCAAACAACTGCTCACAGAATTCCTTCACTGAGGAGCCTACTACCACTAGGTGTATGGGAAAAAAGTGTCTTCTGATTCAGTGCCTAATTTAATCACTTCAGATGTGACCTAAAGATGGGTGATATTGATACTGCTCTTTATGTCAGAATGCTCATTTATACTGTTTTACCACTTTGTGAAAATGATCCATAAAGCTCTGTTTAATATGAGGATGCTTTTGAAATAAAAGAAGGTGCTCATATGTCACATGTATTTTCCACTGCCAGTTCTGGAGGAAGAAGTGATAGCTGACAGTTTAGTTTGTCTCATAGCTGATGCTGTGTTCTAGTTCAGTGACTTCCTAGTCAGTGATCTAACACAGGAAGGAAAATCCCACACAGAGTATTCTCAGAAATAATGGTAACCTGAGACCTTCCAGTACATCATCACAGCTTTACATAATTTTATTTGTCATAAATATGTAACACAGTATTTTATGAGATTGGCAGTGATATTTCTGTCAGTGCCAAAAATAAAATGTTCACTTCTATCCAGGTATGTACTGAAAATTATACTAAATAATGATTTCCTTGTAGATATTTCTGAAAAGTGATGGAAGTGTTTGATTCTAGAACACCTATGTCTTGTTCTTGGTCTGTCACACATTCATAAAAAAGCTTACACTGATATTTTTATGTCCAAATTGCAGCATACACTGCATTGATCCATCTTAAACTCAACTGCATAGTTTTTTACCAGGTAAGAATACCCAATCCAACAATATTCTCACTAAATGAGAAAGAGAGATTTATTTCTTATTCTAATAAAAAAGATTTAAGCAGCCACGGAATGAGAAAGAAAAATTTGAGTCAATGTCATTAACGACTACACAGAAGAGTTAACATGCTGTTAACATGCTGTTAGCTAAAAATTGTTTGCTAAAAGAAGCTAACATGCTGTTAGCTAAAAATTGTTTGCTCAGGTTGCACATGGCTTTCTCATCTGCTGTCATCATGTGCTATTGCCGCATATTTGTAATCTGGGTATGCTATATCCATCAAGTTTCCCAAAATAAATCTGTACAGGATTGGATTTAGTGAAGTAGAATTTATATAATCTAAGCATACATTTGAAAATTACATTTATTTGTCATATTTATCACCAATATTCTCCTCTGCTCAGACCTGGTGAGACCACATCTGGTGTGCTGTGTCCAGTTCTGGGCTCCTCAATACAAGAGAGACATGGAGATTCTGGAACGTTTCCAAGAAAGGACTACAAACATAATTAAGGTACTGGAATGTCTCTCTTATGAGGATAGGTTGAAGGAGTTGGGCTTGTTCAGCCTTGAGAAGATATGACTGAGTGGCAATCTCATCAATGTCTGTACGCATCTGAAGGAAGGATGTCAAGAGGACAGAACCAGGCTCTTTTTTTGGTGCAAAGCAATAGAACAAAAGGCAACGGGAAGAAATTGATGGCCAGGAAGATCCACCTGAATATGAGGAAGAACACCTTTACTGTGCAGGTGGCTGTGTACTGGAACAGATTGCACAGAGAGGGTGTGGAGTCTCCCTCACTGGAGATAATGAAGAACTGTCTGAACAGAATCCTGTGCCATGTGCTCTGGGATGACCCCGCTCAAGGAGGGAGGTTGGACCACTGTGGTACACATACACACAAAATTAACAAGGTTGGAAGAAACTGTAGAGATCGTCAAGTCCAACCTATTACCTAACTTATCAACCTACTCAACACCAACCCATCATCTAAACCATCTAAACCATGTCACTAAGTATGCCAGGCAACCTTTCCTTAAACACATCCAGAGACGGTGATTCCACCACCTCCCTAGGCAGACCATTCCCATGGGAAATCACTCTGTGAAAAAGTTTTTCCTAATATCCAGCCTAAACCTCCCCTGATGCAGCCTAAGATTGTGTCCTCTTGTTCTATCACTGGTTGCTTGAGAGAAGAGTCTGACTCTTGCCTGGCTACAACCCCCCTTANTACTGAACAAAACTGGCCCCAACACTGAACCCTGGGGAACCCCACTAGTGACTGGGCTCTAACCGGATGTGACACAGTTCACCACTACTCTCTGAGCTCAGTTATCCAGCCAGTTCTTAATCCAGTGCAGAGTAAACCCGTACAAGCCAGAAGCCACCAGGAGTTTACTATGGGAGATGGTACCAAAGGCTTTGCTAAAATATAGGTACACTACATCCACAGATTTTCCCTCATGAATTAGACGAGTTATCTGAAATTAGATTGGTCAGGCAGAACCTTCCCCTCCTGAATCTATGTTGACTAGATCTTATCTCCCAATTATCCTGTAGGTGCAGGGTAATTGCCCTTAAGATGATTCATTCCATAATTTTCCCTGGTACCGAGGTCAGGCTGACAGGTCTGTAATTCCCCAGATCCTCCTTTTGACCCTTCTTATAGATGGGTGCCACATTAGCCAACTTCCAATAATCTGGGACCTCTCCAGTAAGCCAAGGCTGTTGAAAAATCATTGAAAGAGGCTTAGCAAGCACATCTGCCAGCTCTCTCAGCACCCTTGGATGAATCCCATCAGGTCCCATAGACTTATGAGGATCTAGGTGGGTCAGTAGACCCCTAACATCTTCCTCCTGGATCACTGGGGGGGCTATACTGTTCCCTGTCTGAATCTACTAGTTTAAGAGACCACTTTTCCTGTAGAGAATCAGTTTCGCTATTAAAAATGGAGGTTCCTTCCAACCTCATTCTGTGATTCTGTCATTTAAAAGCAAAGGAAAGAAAAAAGTTCAAGCAATAATTTTACCTACTCTCTTATGTAACAGATATTACAATTCTGCAGAATATACACACCTTCACTTCTTCAACTTTTTAATTATTTCTGTGAAAAGCAGCATTTGGACACAAGAGACAGCTAGTGAATTACGTATTCGTAAGTGTGACCTCTAGTGGCTGTAGAGACAAGCTGCAGTTTGGGGAAAGCTTGGTTTCCAAGTTTAAAGAAAACCGTAATCCATTATTAACATTAGTACTGGGAGAACAATTTTTAAACTAAAGGAAAATCCGACCAAAAAAAAGGAGGCAATGATCTTGTACTAAACAAATAGATTGCATTAAATTATTCCCTGCTTTACCTTCTCTTGATTACATCAGGAAAGGTAATCAGCAATCCATAGCGTATCTGTCAAGCATGAACTTTTAAAATGTAATTTCCATGATACATATAAACTCCAAAGGTTTTGTCCACAGTGAGTTGGGTATTATGTTTAAGTGCAGTTTCTGGCACAGTGCAATCAAGAATTTTGTCTGCATAATCATTCCAACATTTCCCAGCACTAAATCATAAATGTGATGGATACTGAATGCAGAATTATACCATCCTTACATTACACTTTGCAAGTCTTGCTGCACATGCTGCAATTTCCAATGAAAACTTTGACAAATGCATTAAAGAAATCAAATACGCACTTAAGAAAAGAGAAATCAACACAGGCTTAATTTCAGGGTTCAATCAAGAACTTCTTTAAAAAATAAAGTTCCACTTGTATGATAGGAACACTGCTTCAAAGGCACAGTAAACAACTGAAAAAAAAAGCCTTTAGTTATTTTTCTTTAATGTTTTAAATCAAATCATTAACCTAGAAGTGATTGCAAAGGTAATAAAATCTTTGGGTTTATTCATAATTTACTATTTATTATACTACATTACAAAATACCAACAGGGGGCAATATCCTCTACAACCACATCATGGGTATGGGGGTGAAATGCAGGGCATTTTTCAAGCTGTCAGTGATCTGCAAGATCTGAAAGAAACACCCTGGAGATGTGTTCTGTTGTAAAATGTGTTCTCATGGCTCTAGTTTTTTAATTAAGTGCTGCATATATTTTGTTTTGTGAGAAGGACAAAAAACTCAGTAAAAAAACCTCTCCTAAAACTTCGTAATTGCTTTTTTTTTTCCCGTAAGTTGAAAGGAAACCAAAACACAGAGACCTGCTTTTCAAAGATTGAAAAGGAGGCTTTTCTTTTTTTTTTTCTTTTCTTTTCTCCCCTCAAAGTAACAGGAAAGCTCTTTTCATATATTAGGGATTTGTAACTTTGTGAAAATAAATGTGGTTTTGGTCTATGACTAAAATAGAAAAAAGCTAATATAGACCAGTAGGCATTTAATATTTGGTGATATACTGCAATAATATTTTTCATTAAATCTCACATTTTTTCAAAAAGTAAACAGAAAATAACCCTATGTATAAAGACATGCCAAGGCATCTGATAGAAGTGCATAATCACTGCATAAAATGGCAGCATATTGATATATTGATACTACATTTAATAATGATTGTTTTGAGATTTTATTAGTAACCAGCTACGTTGAAACTTAAGTTATTAAGAGGACTTTACTTTTTTACTTTCTGAATGCACATTTTGCTTTCCTTTCTTTCCTAAATCTCATAGGAACTATTTAAATCTAAATGAAACGCTATATGAAAAAACACCTTCCAGTAAATGCAGAGAACATTTTCTATTGCATTATAACCAAACTATACCCTCCTACAGCTTTTCCAGTACATGAAAGTCTTCAATACTTGAACAATAATAATTTGGCTGGACAGTAATATTTGGCTGAAACAAAAGGTAAGCACAGCAAAACATGTGCTCATGGTAGAACAAAAGATTTTTAAAAATCTGCTGCTAACTCAATTTCTGTTCCTTACAGAGTACATCCACTTCAGGGCTGTGGAGGACCTCCCCATTTGTCACTGTGGCTGGCCCTTAAAGAGCTGCTGGAGAGATCGCCTTCCATTGCTGTAAGCGATCGCAGATGCTCACAAATTGATTGTGTCTCATCCAGTAATATTTGGCCTTAATTTCAGCTCACTATTTACTTGGTAATCCCAGTTGTAAGAAGACTGCCTAAAATTTTGCCTTTGTCAGTCGTTCTTCACAAAACAGATGGTCAGGATTGAGAATTTTGATCTCTGTTCCCAAGGATGCCACAGGCCTGACCCAAACCTATCAAGAGTACTGCATCATTTACTTATCTAAATTAAACTCAGTCTGAGCCAAATAACCTCCTAACCAAAGTTCAGCTTCAGCAATTCAGAGCTGACTCCAAGTTTTGGGGCCCTCTCTATGGTGGTAGCAATAGTAACTTGGGATGCTGCAAGTACATTAATTTTAAACTATACTCAGGCATATTTGCTTAGGGAAAAAATGCTCAGAGAAAACATGCTCAGCATAAAAACTGGGCAGATACCTTATTAATCTTTGGTGTTAAATAAATATAGTTTGTGGGAATGAGTATTAGCCTGGAGGAAATTAGTCTCCACCCTTGCAAAGAAAGCAAGTGCAGCTCAGATGCAGAAAAGAATCAAATGCAGTGTCCAAAGCAATTAGTCATCTCTAGTTGAAAGTGAGGATGAAGCTACCTTGGCCAGTTAATTGTATTATAAAGATTAAAATGACTAAATGAACTCAGCTTACCCAGATAGTGAAAAATTTAGCCTTACCACAATACAGGTCTAAGGTATGGAATCTAACAGAAAGTTTAACACTGAAAAAACTTAAAGAAAAACTGTATGTATGTAAAGTGAATAAATTGTATTGGTGTACTTCTGTCTAATAGAATGTGAAATATATTACTCAATTATTGTTGGGATGTTTGTGTTTTGTCAACAGATGCACAAGCAAACCTCTACAAGATTTTAATGATACAGTGATCTAGTGCACTGTGCAATCATAACTATATGTATTAAAAAAACCCCAAAGGTTACAAACAAATTTGAGAAAGGAATCCTGCAATTCTTCACCACCCAAGGACAAACTTGTCATCTGATGTATGAAATTGTCAACTCATACAGTAATTCCTGGGTCCTAATGGTGTTGGGTGTCCAGATGTCGTGTGTCGTGTGTGTTCTATCAAATATATTTCATACACACTCTGCCTCTGCTTAACTTGGTTGCTCTACAAACTAAAAAGGTCATAACTGAATTCCTGACTGATAGATCTCAACCCATGTTAAATAAGGGTAAAGAGTGTTAAATAATAGTGTTAAATAAATCTTGTGACAGAGTAAGATGATCTTTCAAAACTTCCCTGCTTTGGTCCCTACATGGCACACTCGTGTGCCTGACAGATGGCAGCTCTTCTACTGACGTTTATGGAAAATTGTCAGGAATAAAATACTGATAAACAGGCAGTACTCATACATAGCAAAAAACAGTACAGCTTTTAGATACTCAACACAGAGAGGATGACTATAATTTCTTAAAATTAATCACGAATGATTATGAGTCACTGAAAGTCAGCTCCTTTGGAACAACACATTTGTAAATGAAATTACCCTTCAGCCTGGCCCTAACAGCTCTTCTTTAGCTACAATTATGTACAGGAAAAATAAGAACAGCAGTGTCAGAATATCAAAATTATGTATTTGCAAACAATGGGGAGAATAATTCAGAAGGTACCTGGTAAAATACAGTAGGAAATGCTTTCTTACCTGCTTTATACCACAGTAATTTGCTATATTGTCTACAAGCTCTGACATCACTTGCACTTCATGTGATTTCTTACTATTCATAAACTCATCCGGTTTGATACCTGTATCAGATTAAGAAAATAAATACACATGAACACAACCCATGATAATAAAGACTTGTGATCAATCAGGAAGAAACCCCAGCTAATACATGCTATAGTCTCTCTATATTTTCAGGATAGTAATTTTTAATTAAAAACTCACTAATTATTACAAGATTAAACTTTTGAATTATGGATGAATGAGTAAAATTAAACACACTGTAAACCACAGGTTTTTTAAGATGTAGCATATCTAATATGTGATCAGATATTTATTAGACGATAGCTACTGCTACTGTTCATTACTGCTACTGCTTCCTGTTCATTAAAAATACTTATTTTTATCTCATTTATCACATTTATCTTTACATATATGATATATAGGGGCAGAGACAATTAATAATCACACAGTATAGCTTGTTAATGCTGTAGACTTGCTCACAATATCAAGTGGGAGTTATCTCTACTTAAAGTTGAGTGATGCTGGGAAAATTCAAAGCAAAATTAACTTTGTCTTTCTTTTTTACCCTATAGATGGGTTATAGAACTGTCACACACTGAAAATCACTCATTTCAGTGTTGCTGGAGACTCTGTCAATGAGATGGAGTCAATATCTATCACAGGTTTATGCTCAGGGAGAACACCAAGCACCCACATGCCGATGTCTATATCACTCAGCTAAAGCAGGAGCTCAGAAGTCACTTCCCTAGGAGAAACCCACACATTTCTCTTAGGCGATCAATGCTAGAGTACAGTTGGATGCAGTTAAATTGATGGAAATAACTGTAAGTTGGAATGATGGTAGAAGAAACTGGATCATTACTGATGAGCATGCTCTTAGAAAACAGGACTTTTCTACACAATTAGGCAGATTAATATACTGTCCCATCCTCTGCTTTTTGCACATTATGTGTTCATCTGTCCAGAAACTGATCATTAGGCAAAAACTATGTTCATTCCTTGATCAGATCATGCTGGGAACACAGCCAAGTGTGTTACTTCTTTAAAAGAGTGGGGAATTAAACTGAGCTCATAAGAAACCCGGTGTTTTCTCTATCTTTCCCAAACCCCATGGGATCTCTCTATTTCTTAAACATCTGGGGTTTTCATAATAAAATGTTATGATAATACTTAAAATCTAATATATACTCTAAGAACTGACAAAATTAAAAGTAGACTAAAAGATCTAAACAAAACAAATAGCAGAAACAAGTGTCTGTCATTTCAAAGAAAATACTCCTTAACTTTAAGACTGTGAAGATCTACACAACATCCGAAAAAGCTCTTAATATGTAAGCATATCAAATTAAAGAAAAACAGACTGGAAAAAAAATTGAAAAATAATAAAAAGTCCCTCTTTCTGTTTATATTTGAACATTTTTGTGTCTGGATAGGCTCAGCAGAAGAACCAGCAGAATCAGAACAGGAAGAAACAGACATCTAACTTCTTGACAGAAATAAAAGTTATTTGACTGGTCTCCAAAGCAGCACTGTCACTTTGAATAATGACCACATATTGCACCTTTACTCTTTTCTATATTATGAACTCAAAAGACTGAATGTAGTAATGCTAGGTGAAAGATTATTTCAGAGAGTACTTAATCCAAATTAAGTATTTCAAATATGGCAGAAATCCAAAAATATGACTTAACTTACATAAACTGAGGTTCCAGATGGAAAAAGCATAATTTATTGATATCTACATATATTGATTATTTACCACCTTAGCTACTAAGGGTTCTTAAACATTTTTCAATTTCTTTTCCTGTTTTCTACAGGATGAACACACTGCTTCTGTATCAGCTTGGGGAAAATGATACTGTTTGCAGAAAATTATAGATTTTAAAATGAATTTTATTGTTGCTGCATTTTCTGCAAAATTCTGATAGATTTTTACATTCTTTGGAAAAACAAGTAGACATACTACTGATTAATAGAAAAAATGTATGTGAGGACTGTTCTATATTGCTGAGACAACTGAAAATTTGAATTAAAAAAGTATACTAGTTTTACACAAACTGTAAATTCTTTCTGCTACCACAAAATTACTTTCTTGAAAAATCTATTACACATGTAGATTTCCTTACTATGTGTACAACTCATGTAGGCAGAACAAATACAGAAGACACCCGCTTATCCGCGGTTCACCTCTCTGCAGTTTCAATATTTCACGGCTCATTTTTCAGCAAAAAGCAGGAGTGTGCACATGCACAGAAAACGCCGTGAAGGCAGACAGCTCATGAATATGCAAATATCCTCATGAATATGTAAATGAGCCCCACATGGGAGCCACCACGGACGGTGAGGGGAGGGAGCTGTGAGCCGTGTAGCCTGTTCCATCCTGCTCTGACTGGGAACGACAAGAACTTGAGCCACTCATCTCAGTGTGGGGCACAGGCATCCACCCACGCCGATGCGGCACACCTATGGCCCCTGTGGTGTGTCCTGGGGCATGCTGAGTGGGCGCATGCGCTGCGCTGCACCACACCAGGCAGGCACCCACACCCTGCACCATGCCAAGGTAGGTGGCTCGAGTTTTTGTTGTTCCCAGTGACAAGCCCAGACACCAAGGCCAGGAAAAAAAGAAAAAAAAAAAAGGGAAAAAAAGAGAAAAGCATCAGTTTGATAGTTACAGTGTCCCATCCTGGTCCCATCCTCTTAAAAACCGTGCTGGTGAAAGGAGGGAGGAGGGAGCCAGGAAGAGAGCCACAAGCGACACGGCATGGCCTGGGCCAGCCACAGAAGCATCCCATTCCTGAGGGGTGTGGGGCAACTGGAGGGGTATAATTGCATATTCATATTCATATAATTGCATATGCATATCATTGCATATTCATATTCATATAGTTGCATCTTCACAAATCACGGCCTTCGTGGTCCAGTCCCAGACCTGTGTACCAGCAATACCCAGGGGCTCACTGTATCAATTTCAAAAACCATCGGAAATGTAGAGAACCATCTCCTTTTGTGATGAAAAAAAGTAAAGTGGGGTTCAAACACTTTACAGAAGTACGTTGGATATGATAGAGTAAAAGAAAGCTTAATGTTACTAGTTTTAGTTGATACCGAAGTGTTGCTCATTTCCATTGTGAACCCCTAGCACAAGAACCTGTTTTCCATTTGAAAAGCTGCTTCAACTCTATTTCGCCATTTACAGCTACATCTTTAGTTGTGAAGCTGAAAAAATTAAGGAGAGACTTTTATACAGGGCTAACATAGATAATTTTAACATCTCCTATGAGGGGTGCAGAGGAGTTATGCCCCAGATCCCTGTGGGAATTCAGACACAACAGACAAAAAAGAAATTCATAGTCTGTAATAAAATGTGATGTTTGTTAATCAAATCTTAAGGGAGAAGGGAAGGCTGTGGTTAAAATATCCTGTTAGGCTAAAAGAATGGGAACCGCTGGCTTAACGATACATAGTTGCTAAATACTAAATAAATCTTGCACAGCTTGCACAAGATAAGCCCGCTTGCCACAAAGAAAGACTGTTGACCTTCCTCCAATGACCACCGAGTGGCAGGAAAAGACCACCTAGCAACACATAATGCACGCATAGAAGCTAGCAAGAAAGAACTGTATAAAAAGCAGAGACTCAAGGATTCACTTTGTGAGCTGAGGGTGGAGTGCTGACCCCAGCGCTGTTTTTGCTCACTTGCCGCTTGCTAAATAAAATTGTATTAACCACTAAAAAAAGAGTGGTTATTTTTCCCAGAAATTATAACTTTTATAACATAGTCCATACCATACACCACCACCAATACAGAAGTTGAACTACTGTCATTTAATTCAGCGAGCCAGAATGAAGAACTGCAATATCCATATACAGTTATACCCCATCGTTCGCGATGAATGGGACAGGCAATGGCCCTCATAAAACCCCAAACTCGCAAAGAAGTGCAGGTCGTTAATATGCATGCAGGCCATGCCCACTGCCCCACCCCACGGAACTCTGGAGGGCTCCAGGCACTTTTTTGCTTCTCCCCTCGGACTCTCTGAGCACGGGGAAGCAAAGGGAACTGTTTCTGAGTCCCCTCTGACTCGGGAGACCCCTGCCACCCCGAGAATCTGTGGGCCTCTCCGGGCCACCAAGACTGTGTGCTCACAGCGCAAACTTCCGCGCCCCCTCCCCTGGCACTCGTGCCCGGGCACCCCAGCCCTACGGCGCGGCCCTGCCGCTGCTCCCTCGCCCTAGCCCGTGCCAGATGGTTCAGCTGCAGTCCCGCGCACTGCCAGCAGCGCCATGAGGGGCGGGGGTTCCTCTGCGGCAGTGGAATGAGCATGTCCCGCTGGCCGCTGCAGCCAGCCCAGCCCCACTTTCCTGGGGCACTGCCCTTCCCCGCCTGTAGCCATGGAAACAGTAACACATGCCCGGGGGGGGATCAGTTTCCCAGACGTACTTAGAGTAACAGGGGACAGTGTGATTCATGGCCCTCCCCGTAGGGCTGGGCCAGCACCGCCCCACGGGGAGCTCCGGCACTGCCCCTCGGTGGAGCAGCAGCACTGCGCATGTGTGAGCCGCAAAAATTCACAAATGGTGGAATCAAAACTGCAATAAATTCACATCGCAAATGCGCGGGGTTGTAATTCAGAGGTCACAATAGTGAGGGGATTCACTGTACTCAAAAAAACCTCCATTGAGTCAGAGTAATATTTCAGCACATGGAATTTAAAGACAGATTCATTATCAGTCACTGTGTGGCATGACTATTATCTTGGTCAAAAACACATTGCAAAGGTAGAGAGAGTACTTTTAATCCAACTCCCACTTCTTATATCAGATACAAATCCTGTAACAAAACAAGTTCTCTCTGCTGGCTTTCTCTCCTTGGGCAAGGCTCTTCTGGACCCTGTTTGCCCAGTACAAGCAACCCTGATGGTGCAGTCAGGACCACCGTGACCTTCATTAGGAAGCAATGGGAAACACCTCAGAACTCCATTTTGAGTAGTTGTCTTCACAACATGCTTAAAATGTTCGTGCTTACCAATTACTCCAAGGAAGAGATAGCAACTTATCTATATCAAGATTGTTAAGAAGTTAGAGAACTATGTAAGTATGCAAACTGTGGGAATAGGCTCAAAAGCCTACTTGTCTTAGAACAAGAAAACATATTAAAAACATCTGAAACATAAATGGAATTATCCTGAATATAAGCATGGCCGTTGTGAAGTTGCCAATTTTCTTAGACCTACATTTTCTTGACTTGCAAGCTTTAGTATGTCACAAAAAAATATCTTGCATATGTTCTAAAATACAGAATTAAGTTCAAAATATCTAAAATAGCTTAAAAGATATTTAAAAGATTACAACTTTCATTTGGCAACTTGGACATTATGAATCCATAACTTGGTATTTTACTTCTGCCAAATAAGTACCAAGAACTTCAATTAAGTTAATTTAACTTATACTTACTGCCAATTCAGCACAAAGGTTTTGAATTATAATTCTACTGTATACATTTGGAACATGTTTTATTTTTCCTATGAAGTACAACTTAGAAGCACTAGAAAAGTATAAACACAGGCCGTAGTTACCCCACCACAGAGAACAATATATTCAGCAATTGCCTTATTCCTGATGCTCCATTCTGCATAAAAAGATGAAATAATCCAGCATCAGTTTTTTCTAAGAAAGTTTTTTCTAAGAAAGTTAATCCAGATACGAAGTCAAGTATGAGTACAACAAGGTAGAGGTAGAAATAGAGAATTATAGAAAATTAAGAGGAATGTAGGGAATGAGAGTGTAATAAAAATGAGAACAGCTAAAAGGCAAAGGGGAAAAAAAAGCAGCATACAGTCATCAGTTAAGAAAATAGGCTTCAGGTGAACTGAGAGCACATGGAAAGAAGACAGAAAGTAAAGCAAATGCACAACAAATCCTTATGATTATCTTAGCTATGGCATTCTAGCACTTCTAAAAAGTCAAGGGAGCCAGTCATGGAAAAATGGCAAAATTGGAAAGAGATCACTGTAGAAAATGGGAGAGATGCACAATATTTACCTAATGGTGCCATCATTTAGGGTAAGAAATGACAAGAGTTTTAACAGAATCACAGAATATTCTGAGTTGGAAGGGACCCACAAGGATCATCAAGTCCAACTCCTAAGTGAACGCCCATACAGGGATCAAACGCACAACCCTGGTGCTTACCTCAGGGTCATGTTATCATCTTTATTTTCTTTTTTTTTTAAATATAATGACCTAACTCCCTATCCCATCATCCCATCATCTAGACCATGTCACTGAGCTCTTCATCCAGTCTTTCCTTAAACACCTCCAGGGATGGTGACTCCACCACTTCCCTGGGCAGCCCATTCCACTGGGGGACCACTCTCTCTGTGAAAAAGCTTCTCATAACATCCAGTCTAAACCTCCCCAGTGCAGCTTAGGGACATGTCCTCTTGTTCTAGTGCTGGCAGCCTGAGAGAACCAACCTTTTATAGAGAGAAAACACAGGTGAAGGCACAGGCAGTGAGCTGCTCAGTCTGTCTCTTAAAAACCAATGAGAAATTGCGATGACAGTGACAAATCTAGAGACTGAAGATACTCTGATTGGCACATTTGTGTCAAAATTACAGTAGCCCAAGCAAGAATAAATGCCAGTTTATCATCTGATTAAAAAAATATAACCAGGGTAAGACTTCCAGTGTCCAACTTGATGCCAACTTGAGAGTGTTGTAATTCCATTTTTTTAACTACAGAAAATGAAACTAGAGTAGGTTTTATCATATATAATTGTTATTAGTCCAAACCATACAGAATTAAGAAAATCCTTTTCCTTTTAAGGCATCAAGCATTTGATGTATTTTAGGGTGATATTCTTAGAAAAAAGTGGGAGCAGCAACTATGATTTTTGCTGCTCAGGGAGAAGACAAACACAGGGAACTAACAAGGCATCTCAGTGATATGCCCACTTTTCTGTCTCATCTCCTTTGAAACTGAATCCCAGGATGTATCCATATGTATTGAATGCTCAAATTTTAGCAAGAGAATCCATTTTCTTAACAGAGGCAAGAAAGAAACTACAGTGAACCCCCATTACTCACAGGCTGTTGGGTCTGGCCCACCTCATGAGAGTCATGAAATCCGCAAAGATAGTGAACCCACTATGTAGTCGAGTACGCCACGCCCATAGCCACACCCCCTCCCCATATAAGGTCTGTGGGCGAGTGCCGGGGCAGGGGGGCGATCACTGAGGATGGGGACGAGATCGGGGCGGGAGGGGGTGAGTGCTGGCATGGTG
>WEKX01002711.1:40780-110334 GCA_013390025.1 Pitta sordida | reverse complement strand
GGAGAAACTTGTAGAGCATGGAATGGATCAAAGCATTTCNGGGAAGTTATCCTTTCCCTGTACTCAGCGCTGGTCAGACCACATCTTGAGTACTGTGTGCAGTTCTGGGCTCCCCAGTTTAAGAAGGATGTTGATCTGCTTGAGAGCGTCCAGAGAAGGGTGACAAGGATAGTGAAGGGACTGGAGGACAAGCCCTTTTGGGGAGCGGCTACGGGAACTGGGGTAGTTCCGTCTGGAGAAGAGGAGGCTGAGAGGAGACCTAATTGCTGTCTACAACTACCTGAGGGAAGGTTGCCGCCAGGTGGGTGAGGATCTCTTGTCTGACGACACCAGAACAAGAGGACATGGCCTTAAGCTAGACCAGGGGAGGTTTAGACTGAATGTAAGGAAGAGGTTTTTCACAGAGAGAGTGATCACTCATTGAAATGGTCTGCCCAGGGAGGTGGTGGAGTCACCATCCCTGGAGGTGTTTAAGAGAAGACTGGATGAGGAGTTCAGTGACATGGTCTAGTTGGTGGGGAGTTGGACTAGATGATCCGGAGGGTCCCTTCCAACTCTGAATAACCTGTGAACCTGTGAACAAGGAGATGTGGTTCTTGCAGAACATAACACACATTCCAATTATTGAACAGCTACACTGATAATTTCAATTACTTCACTCAAAATCCATTAGACTGTGCTCTTGTCATGGAGAATGTAAGTTCTTTTATGTTGGGCATCATTTTACTGAAATCTTCTGATTTTGGAAAATTACTTAAATATAACCTGCTCCCCATTAAAAACTGATAAATATTTTCATATAACTCGATTTCCTACCAAGTTGTTGAGTCCTTATTTCTTTCCAAATAGAACACCATCACAGCAACATCTTTTATTTCATACTGATTTTTTATACTCTTTCTGTCTAGTGGCAGTCCCTTCACTGTGACGACTTTTTCCCTGGGATACTACCAAAACACTGTTATTAGCTTTGACAAAACCAGACAAAGATCAAGGATTTTTCCTGACATCTAGAAATCTCCTATTTATCGTGACTTTTGTCACATTGAACCATTTTTTAAAGTATCTAATTGTTGCTTTTGCTTTTGTTCATGGCTAGCACAGATAACATCTTTCTTGATGACTATCTGAACTATAATCTGTTCTCTTCTGTTCTCTTAAGGGGCACCCATTGCTAACAACATTCATTTCTGATTTTTTTTTTCCTCCGTGGAAAATGAGATTTTTGGGTTTTCATGACTCTTTCAAGGCTGGCAATGCCAGAAGCCAAAATATCAACACCAGAAAATCAATACACACAAGAGGAACAGGAGCAACATCCTCTCAGTCCTTACTACTTCCCCAGCCATGGAATGTAAATACTTGCATAAAGTTACTTTGCAGAGGACCAGCCATAGGTGTCTGGGAGCTGCTTCCTAGCGAAAGGGAGGCCTGACCAGGGGCTGCCAGTGGTCAGACCCATGGTGGCTGCTGAGAGCCCGGGTCACCAGCTCAGACCATGGTGATAAGACATGTTCACTCAGGTGCTGGGACTGGACCAGGGACAGGATGAGGTCCAGGACGAGGCCAGACAGGGATTTGTCCCCGTTGGTCTGCCAGGGGAACTTCTGTCTGGGGGAAAGAGACTACTCTCCCCAATCTGTCCCTGAGCTCCAAACATGCCTCCAGAAAGGAGCAAGAGGTATTCAAATAATTTTGCAATGGCAGAACATCAGTGGGGTGACTAGCTCATGTCGCAAGAACAGTACAGCTGATGCAGGCTTTTGATTGAAATACACATAATGGCATTCAAGCTAAATAAGCAGAGTTGTTCATCCTCAGTGTGCCAAGCTTGTTTGCTTCTGAGTAGCTCTGTGAATGTAGAGCTAGCATCTAGATGGTCACATCCATCTCCAAACAACATTAAAGCTACCTGAAAGCACTGCTTGGCTGCCACAGTTTCCGTGTAGGGATCTGAAACCTCATTTAAAATCACAGGCTCACCAAATATTTGGCAAAGACAAATTCCTTCACAGACCTTAGAGGATGTTTAATGATTATGCGCAGATTACAGTTTGCATATGCAGTCTGACTAATTTTGCAAATGATGCTTACTACACCTTCAGAACATGTGCCTATCCTGCACAAATCCTGGTTGTTCAAATGATGAGTCATCAAAAAGCAAAACAATAGAGTAAATAGAACATACTGACATACACAGCCAGGGCTGTTTAATTAACTGATAGGATTTCAAGGTTTGTTTACATCTGATCCTGTTAAGTCTTGAGTTCAGTTTTACATATTTCAAGAACTGATGAACAGACAGGAGCAGAACTTTGCAAAAAATCAGTTTGATGAGATTAACATGTTTATTACTGCATCAGCCTTTAATAATGGTGAAGTATTACAATGCTGGTAATTGCTCAATACCATTCTTTTAAACAATAAACCCTTTAAGTCCAGTACATCTCACTTCACATTTTGATGAGAAAAATTTTGCCTTATTTTTTCAATAGAAATGAACAAAACCAGACACATCTCTCTTTTCACATATTTTCCCTCTTCCAAACCATCCATGGGAAGTGTCGGGGAAGATATTCAAGATATTCAACTGAAGTTTCCTGTTCAGTTAAAGCCAAACCTTGTGGTTGAAAGCATTAAATTCAAAGCAAAAGCAAAATAATTTTCTAAGGTACAGCATTGCACGGAAGCTAAAAGACCATGTCTGAAGCACACTGCCAGCATCACTCCTTCCTGCTCCTCTAGTTAGCAGAAGTGTTAGTCACCCCACGAAATAAAGACCAAAAACTCATAAACGCTTCAAAGTGGGTCAGACAGAGCAGTGAGAAGCAGGCCCAGACAGCAACAGAAATTAATCAAAACTCTAAATTTCTCTATTAATTAGTCAAGCATAGAAGTAACTAAACATAGCTTTGGCCCATACAACAGCCAATTTAAATAGAGATAAAAGTTTATTCAAGCAGAAGGTGATAAATTTTAATGTTGTAAGCTGTATATTTTAACCTCTTTTCTGAACAGCAGTAAGCATCACTGCTCATTCAACAGCTCACTTCCTAGCATTCAAGACAGAGGAAGCTGACTCACACTCGGTAGAATCAAAGAAAAGGCAGATGTCTGGAGGGTATACACTGTTACTGCATTCATAAAGTAGACCTTTTGTTGCCTTACAATGGTCTAAATAAAAGGAAACAGGAATGATTTGCATTATATCTCTGTCTCAGGAATGAAAGTTTCTCCTCTGCGTAGTCATGGAGTATGTATCTTGTACAAATCTCCCAACTGCTCTTTAATGATTATATTCACCAGCTACTAAAGATAGAAAGTTTTAAATTAAAAACTTGGCTCCCATTGGAAAATAAAAAAGAAAAGCCAAGTTTTGAAAATCCTCTTTATTTTGAGGATCCTTATCAGGAAAAAAAAGACCCAAAGAATATACTGTATGGCAGATACATGCTAAACTATTCAACAAAATTCATTACCACGCCTAAGCACAAAACAAAAGTTAGCATAAATCATGGCAAGGATAAAAGCTTTCAGAATTAGCCAGGTTTTGTCCTCTGAAACTTCTGAACAACCTCTTCCATGTTACTGTGTGTACATTTACCGAAGTGTTTTCTATGGTATGTTCCAGAGTTAGTTATGCATATAAATGCGCAGACTCGAAACTCAGGCCTAATCACAGAAGGACAGGAACAGTAAATACCAGAATTTGAAGTGTTTTTCACCCAGGGAAAGCTTACCCCAGGAGGACAGGCACTGAGTCTGTGTGTGCAATGCATACAGAAAATCGGAATCCTAAAAATGCAAGTAAGAAAATTAGAAAATGGGTGTTGCTTATGGTTTTGAACTGAGTCAAAATCCACTTTAGTCCAGTAGTAAGTGTCCCTGCCTCTCATACAGGAGACCGGGAGTTCAATTCCCACCAGGGAGGCAGTGGTGCCATTTAAGAGTTGAACTCGATGATCCTTGTGGGTCCCTTCCAACTCAGAATATTCTGTGAGGCACATTTATGTGCTTGGGACTCTGTTGTGAGTAAAACAGTCTAGAATCAGTTAATTTTAACTGAATTAATTCACAGCAAACAAAAACAAACTTCACATTGTTGACTGCAGTTATTAAAAGAAACCAAACACTGAAACCATCTATCCTCCTCACTTCCTGGTCTCAATCTTCCCTATTTTTGCTGTGGATTATACTCCATACATCAAAATTCTTGTGTTGAGGTGACAGGCAGTGTAGGAAGTCAAGATAGTATGTGCGGTAGTTTCTTTCTGTCACTGTGTCCTTAACTACTTCTGCTGCTCTATGTTTAATGGTTTCTACTGCCCTTTTCCTCAATGCCCCTGCTCCTGCCTGAGACATTGACAGGCTGCAGTACCTTCAGATGTGCCCCTGCTCCAATGTAGTTTGTCCATGGGCCACAACCTCTCGGGGGTGAGGGGACCTTATTTGGGTGTAGAGACTCTTCCACACAAAGCAGCTTGCCTCCAGCCTCCAGCAGCTGCCTGTTTCCTTCTGATCAGTGTTTGGGCAAGGTCACTGTTAGATAATGTTTTTGATGCTCAATGGGGTAAGTTACTCTAGAAGTTTTCATGCTTTAATAGGAGATCCACAGGTTAGACAATGCTCTCTGTGAGCAACCTTTGTTCAAAAGTTCTTTGCCATAATGAGATCTCATCTCTCTTCCTATCCCCATGGAGAAGTGCTTATCAGTGAGTGTGAGGCAGAGGAAGAGCTCTAGCAGCCTTTCCAGGTGAAACTAATTCGCTCCAAAATGAAACCATTTAAAGATTATTCAAGCAAGGACTAGGTTTCCTGCCACTGCAGCACTCTAGGTGAATTCCCTAATCCCCAGGCTACTGTGCAAGGGCTGCTGTGCTTCCTCTTTCTCTCTCTTCAGATGTGCAGTCCAGTGGAGGTACTTGGGAAACGTCCTTCAGCACTGGAAAAGATGGGGTCCTTTTTGTCCCCTTGAGGGATTAAGTCTGAATTTCCGGCCTTGCATGTTGAGGGGTTTAAAGTAGATCTAATTCCTACGAATTCCAAGTTCTATGTCTATTGTTTTGGATCCTGACTGACATACTGATAGCCTGCAAATTTGTACATGTGAGTATGAATAGTGTAAGAAACAAATATGAAAGCTGCAGCTGATTGATGGGGGCAGCATTATTTCTAAAGGCAAATATGCTATGGATGAATTAAATCTATTCTGTGATTACTGCACTTATAAAACCTTTAAGCTTTTGAGAAATCTGGAAATGGTTTGTGACTTCTTTACCTAAAATTCTTTTTTTATTATTTCCATCATCAATATAATCTATGCCTTTGTTTAATTTGATTAATTTTGAAACTCTGCATTTTAAACATAGATTAACAGAGCTATCCATCAGAAAAATATGTTGATAATGAGGATTGTGCTGCCATTCAGAGAAAAAATTAAAAGAAAATCAGAATGTAATACATAATAACCGATAACATTTTATCAAGTAATTCACAAGATTATAATTTATTACTCATCACTGAAGCCTCAGCAATACAGATACTGAATGTACTGAATGCTGAATGTTTAAGCTACAGGAACTATAACTCCTGGATAGGAAGGGAGAACAAAATATCTGCAGCTTTCATGTAACAAGATATTTTTTTTCACATTTGGCTCCAATTCCAGTCTTCTTGGTGATTTTTTTTTACTGCTTAACAAGTCTCTCTGTATGTTATTAGCAAAAGTTACAGAATATGTACTTGTTTTCATTCTTGCATTGCTGTTCCTACTATTTACGCTGTATCATTTAAAAGAAAATGGTAAATAATGAGACATCTGCATGTTTCCAGCCACTTGTAGTAAGAAACATTATAAAATATACCTCTTTACTTCTATTAGCACACTATAAATAAGCAAGAGGGACGCAATTTCCTTTTCAATCTTGCCACCAAGGTACACGTTAAAATAGCTGTTCGCCCCAGGACAACCTCATAGCTGCCTTCAGCAGCACTTGCATTGCTGCATCCAGCACAGCTTAGCAACATACAAATACTAAGTCCTGCCAAGAATGCACAGAACGTCCTAAATACACTGTTGTGTTCTGATGAATCAGGTTTTTCTTACAGAAAGGTGTCCTATATATTCAGTTTGGGTCATTGCAGAACTTGCTTGTTCGTAGTTTGCTATCTCAGCATTAAAAATAACTGTTTTGTTGGGTTTTTTCCCAAGTGGTGTGACCGGAACACAATGCTTCACTCTGAGTCAGGTGGATCCATCTAAATAAGGGTCACTGAGAGGTGCAGCAGAAAAGAACCTAGCAGAAGACTGCATGGAACAGAAAGAATGAATTGACAAAGCAAGATACAGTCGGCCCACTTCCACTTCGCGCCCCCCATATTGCAGCTTCATATCTTAGCAGTGCAATTTTTCAGTGATGAAGGAGGCTTGTTTCGCAACTGCGCATGCATGACCTGGCACGGATGAATATTCAAATTGGACAGTCATGAATATTCAAATCAACCCCCACGTTGTGCTGCACGGACCACAGGCGCACTGCTCTGCCCGTGGCGAGCCACGCCAGCCCCGCTCTGCCCCTCCGCTCCGGGCCGTCCCGGCACCCCACTCCATCCCCTCAGCTCTGCTCCGGGGCACACTGGCTCTCACCCTCTCCCCTTGGGCCTGCGCTGGCCACTCCACTTCCCCTCAGGGCTGCGCCGTCTCCCTCCACTCCGCTGAGGGCCGCCGGCACAGTGGCACAGGCGGGTGTCTCCGGCTGAGCAGAAAAGGGTTTTTTCCTGGTGTGGGGTGGCTGCAGGCACCGAGAAGTGCCGACACAAATACCAATACACAGCAACGCAGTGCCAAAACAGCGCTGGAGCTCTGGGGGGGCTGTGCAAGGGTGCAGGGCAAATTTGCATATTAATGAGCTACCAGTCAATGTGGAAGTAGGGCTTCGTGGGACCCAAATAAGACCGCAGTTCTGTGGTACAGGAGACCCGACTGTATTACTCTTCTGCAGTGCCACTGACTTCTGCAGAGTAGGCCATCAAGCAAGTGTGATGGTGACAGGAAGATTTCCTAAAGATCCCAAAAGGATTAGCTGTGGTTGTTTCAATGTGGAAGTCACTGGAAGCTGTTGAACTAGAAGGGTTTTCTAGAAGAAGGTGGAAACCGCCCTGCAAGAATTCAATAAGAGATTTATTTTCAAGTTTGGTATTTCCTTTATTTCATTGGCTAAAGAGCTAACATGTTATCTTGAGTAAGTTAGAATTATGCTGTAAGTAAAACTCTTTTATTTTTTGAGACAGGTCCTATCCAAGGACCTGTTATGCTCTGTCATACCAACTGTGGTTTAAGGTTTGAATAAATTCTCTCAGTGATCCAGCAAGGGTAAGCCTTTGCAGCTATACCCACTCCTGCACGGATTGCAATCCATGTAGGGAAAAATTCTATAAATTATTTGGGGGCAATTCAAGAAAAACTTCAATTGCAGAAGCTCATCCTTTAGCTTGTAACTGCTTTTCAAGAATGACACTGCACATACTCAAGGCAATTACTATTTAATGTTTGACAGATAAATGTCTGCATCATATCTGTCTGGCATGATATCAGTTCCTCTGCTATTCTCCTGTGTCCCTTTCCTTTAGCAGTTTCCAAGGAAGCACTGTGCTATTTCAGAGCAAGAGCTCCATCTTTCTTTTGCAAACCTACAGCTTTTCCAGCAGGGCAAAATACTCAGACCAGTCACCTCACACTTTCCGGCATGACTTCTTCAAAATTTGTTTTTCTCTCAAAAGTAAGGGAAAAGTGATATTTTGATAATAACTTCTGGTAGTTTCAGCTAATTTTCCTCACCTATATGTTCATATTTGCATTCTTCAGGTGCCTGTTTATAGTACCTAACAGCAGCACATGAATAGATGACTTCCCAGAGGCACTTTTTCCATGCCAGTGGTACAGAAATCCAACAGCATATGCAATACAGCATTTTCATATCTCTGCTTCCAGTGCAGAAGAGAGTCAAAAAAAAAGGCACAAAATATGACGCAGGAGGAACTGGAAGACCAAAAATAAATTACATTTCTTCAGTGTGACATAGGAGACAGAAAGATGGCTGGGCCAGCTGCCCAGATTTAAAATGGTTTTGTGTTGTTCTTTTTTTTTAAACGGTCAACAAGAAAACATGAGACCACACTGAAAGCTGGGGCCAAAGCTATAGTGTAAGATGGAGTAACAAACATAGCTGCTATGTGGAAACAGTAGACAGAAACACTTCTACGAAGAGACAAGTGCCGCAGCCAGTGCTGCAGCGGCAGGTCGCGCATGTGCAGTTGCAAAACAGGTCTCCTACATCGCTAAAAAATCATGCCACTAAGATCTGAAGCCACAATATGGGGGGCGGGAAGTGCAAGAGGGCCGACTCTATTTTATAATAAGCGACTTTCACTGAAATCTTTATTTTTTTTGAGCAATGTAGAAAGTTACATAAAAATAATCTGAGCATTAAAGATAATTGAAGGGTCATAAGAGCAATTTTTTTTTCTTAAATACCTTTTGAAAAAAATTCTCAATTGTGAGAACTAATAAAATTTTAAATATTTGGTCATGTAAAGACATTTGTCCTGCCCCATGACTCCGTACTTTCTTCGAGACCCTTTTGTGAGGGATCTTCTCTTCTAGAAATCCAGGTAGCTCATAAGAAGTGGATCATTTTCACCTACAATATTTGAAACATTCAGAGAATTCTAATTATTTCCTCTACAAAAGCTGTTTTGACTTTTCTTCCACACCTCACCCTCAATAGATGTACAGTGATCTTACATTCTACTTCCATTAATATGCCCAAACCAGAGACTAGATTTCTAAGTCAATAGTCCTCCGGTCTACCTTGGAGCGCTGCCAAAACTGTTTTCACACTTGCCACCCCTCTTGTGCTGTAGTATCAGCACAGCTCTTGGTGATAGACTCCATATAAGATGGGGCAGCATTTCAGTTGTTTCATTCCTGAACTTCTTTGGCTCTCTGCTGAATACATAGATATCAGGATTTATTACCACTTATTTTATTTAGTCTATCTATTCCTCGACCTCTCCTCCTCAGGTTTCACCTTGAGATAAATGCTCCAAAAAAACCCCTCCCTTCTTCCAGAATGAGCAAGAGCAGTAAAAAAATCATCACATGGCACCGTTCCTGAACATGACCTTACCCTGAAAAAGATAAACTAATTAATTTCTGTACAGTATTTCTTTTTAGAATTTTTATTTTTACAAAAACGTTCCTCAATGCTGATTTAATTTTCCAAAAAGATAATTTTTAATTTTTTTTCCATTTTTTACTATCCCCTTTAATCTAAACAAAAGCCAATTTTCACAAGATAACAAAATATTAAATATTAGGAATGGAATAAATTGAATGCCCTTCTATTCGTTGCCCTATTTTTTTTTTGTGGCTGAGAACACTAGCTGGTCAAGAATAAACTAAAATTTTATTGCACTTCCAAGAAGACAAAGCAGGCAAGCTATGCAACACAGCCTAGTCCTTCCTAAATGTTCCTATTTCTTTTTATATGTATCCCCCATCAGCAGGCACCTCAATTCACCCAACAAGAGTAGGTAACTTAAGTGTGTTTAAGGCATGACTAGAGATACCTCTCTGAACGAGTGTCTTTTCTGTATTTGTAAATTATACAATTGAGTACTGTGTACCAGCTTACCATTTCAAAGGCTACAGATGCGTCTTAAATTTGTATTTTTCCAAATTCTTAAAGTTGTGACTCACATAATAAAATTCAAAAGAAATCGAAACACAAATAACCAAAATACTACCACACCATCTTCTTACTCTCCTTTAATTCATTACAAAAATACTCTTTTTTATATCTACATATCAAGACCTCTTGCAATAAAATTCCTTTCAAGAACACAATGCATTTCAACAATGTATGCTATGTCACATTCAAATGTAAGTTATCCTACATCATTCAAGGACAGTTTAGATGCAGCTCTGAGCAACCTGGTCTAGTGGAAGATATCCCCACCCATAGCAGGGGGGTTGGAATTAGATGATCTTTAAGGTTCCTTCAACTCAAACCATTCTATGATTTTATGTCTATTCTCTTTGAAAAAAGAACCTAACACTGGAGCTCTACAGACAAAAGGCTAAAATCTTCCTTTTGTGAATGAAGAAAACTTGCAAGCATATTCTCCTTCTCAGGTATTGGCCACATAGGGATATCAGACACAAGACAGAAGGGAACTTGTGACAATGAGGACAGTGGCAACACTGCTCCACTTATAGTTATTTCAGAGGTGTAGGAACTCTTTTAGGGCTCAATTCTTGATAATTGGAGGGCTTGTGCTCTAGACCCTTCACAATCCTTGTTGCCCTTCTCTGAACACATTCTAATATCTCAACATCTTTCTTAAACTGAAGGGCCCAGAACTGGACACAATACTCATGGTGTGGTCTAACCAGTGCTGAGAACAGTGGAAGGATAACTTCCCTAGTCCTGCTGGCCACACCGTTTCTGATGCAGGCCAGGATGCATTGGCCTTCTTGGCCACCTGGGCACACTGCTGGCTCATGTTAACTTCCCTATCCACCACCACTTTCAAGTCTTTTTCTGTCTACCTACTCTCCAGCCGCTCTGTCCCCAGTTGATAACTCTGCATGGGATTGTTGTGACCAAAGTGTAGAACCCGGCATTTGGACTTGTTGAATCTCATCCCATTGGAATCTGCCCGTCTCTCCAGTCTGTCCAGGTCCTTCTGCAGGGCCCTCCTACCCTCTAACAGATTGACACCTTCTCCGAGCTTGGTATCATCTCCAAAATTGTGATACACTAGACAAAAATGTGATACGCTAGACAAAGACAGTGTCTGAACCATATTCCGGTCTTGTATTGAATTTTTCATGAGTGCAGTCATACCTCGGTAATTCGCGCTGTCATATTCACGATCTCATCAATTGGTGGAATTTCTTTTGGCAAATCTGCCTCAGTGATTCGCGGAACTTCCCAGTAGACTTAAATGCAGTGGGTCTGCTTTGCCAAGGGATGGCATCAGCACTCCCCGTGGGGTGGGACTGACACGGCCCCATGGGGTGGGCGGGCAGTGCTTCTCACTCACTGGGGACAGCCACAGACCCTTATGAGTGTTGTGGAGGTTATGTGGCGTTTATAAGTCTCGCAGGGCCATGAGACAGCACAGTCCTGTGCCACGGTGGTTTCCTGCTCCTATGTGTCTCAGTGGCTGGTACCCATCGGGGAAGGGTTTTACGTAGTCTAGCACACGCTGCCACAGCATGCCTCAGGGCACACGGGACCCTGTGCGGGGATGCATTAGTGCCAGCTACCCCCTCTGCCCTGCCTGCCCCTCTGTGTTACTGTGCTTTCAGTGAGGATTACATATGTTCATGTTTTTAAAGCTGAGAAGTACTACTGAATTGGACCAATCCATGATCAACTCAAAGCTTTCTGAAACAAGGTTTGAGGGATCCCATTAATACCTCAAGGATCAGTCATCTTGAGGACATTTGATGACAACAGTAGAGGACAAAAATCCTTTGGTGTATGCTGTATGCTGTTATGGCTTTCTTAGTTCTAACAGTGATGTCAGGGAGCAGGGCCACATATTAATGTGATTTAGGGATTTAAAAGGTTATTGAATCTCTTTTGAAAACTTGCAATGTACTTTCAGTAGTGTGGTACATTGTGGCCACTCCTTCAGCTACCTCCATACCAACTTCAGAGAAGCTCACCAGGTCTCTCATGGCTCCCCATAGTCCATAGTTCAATTATCTAGCTGTCTTGCCTCACTGATTATGCAAGAACCCTAAAGGGTTGAAGTCCTTATTTATTTCCACAGCATTAGGGTTTTTTATCTTGTCACTGAGACCCTGAGCACTTAGTTTACTCCTACTATTATGGAACATAACAGCATGGTTTTTCTGGAAATCACCATAAATCCTCATTATGAATAACAGACATTTATCATATGCCTTCTATATTTTTATCATAATGTAGAAAGTCTCTCTCCTTCTCAAAATGGATGGCTATTTTCCTACACGTATTCATACAACATAATTTTTTTTACCAAAGTCTCAAGCATCAAGCTGACTCGATTCTTTTTCATAGTACATTCCAGAGAGTACAGCAGAAATTTTGCAGATCTTACAACTGCGTGCATTTTAAAGCATTCCAAACTGCGTGGTTCTACTTAACTGTCATCAGAGTTTCCTGAGGATAGCCCACTGCATCCACGTTTGCCTTACAGGCTTCTTATACTTCTTATACTTATTACAAGCACTTCTTTTTCTCTTCAGTGCATCATTATTCATACTCTTCATACTTGTCAACCAATTCACATTCATACAGTCAGATCTTTAAAATGCTAATGTATTCTATGCTATGAAACAACCTGCTTCTGCCTTTAATTGGTTAGATAAAAATTTTAACTGAATGAAAAAAAAATTGGAAGCAACTGTAGCATGGTGATTTATTTAAGTTATAATACATCTATTTAAAGCAGTACACAGCTTTTTAATGATAGTCTGTAGGCATAATTAAGATTCCTTGCATAGATTTTGAACAAAAACATAACAACAATAATATTTAATTGCATTTTATATGCAAAAATCAATGGGGCTTCAGCTAGCAGCAATATGTTATTCATATGCTACTGATTCTAAATTGGGTTGTGACATACCACTTGTTCCTCAAACTCATTGCACACATTAATTTACAAAAACTCTAGAAAATGCATATGGAAAAGAAAAATGAGTCTTACAGTTTACACAACATGAGGAAAAACAGAGAGAAAGTTTATCACAGGACACACACAAGATAACCAATCAACTCTCATCAGAAAGACATCTACTAATAAAGCAATAAAAATTATCTATAAAACAAAGGTTTAACCTAAAATCTGATATAGAAGAAAAACAAAGGCTTATGATTTTGACTAAATTATCTTGTTAAAACAATAAAATCCCCAGACATCCTTGGGCATATTGGCTAAGTATTTGCATGTCACAATAACAGTCAACCTAACTTCCATCTTCTATTTTTCCCGCTATGGTACCAGTAAACAAATGTTCCTTCTTAAGAAGTCCAAGGATGTATTTTAAAATAACCTGGAAGAATAACTTAAAATGCAAAAAGACTACTGCAATTTTTTTTTTAAATATGGAGACAAAAATGGAGTTGTTATCAACTTAAAATTCCATTAATCACAGACAGATTTTGGCCAGCAATCTGTGCCTTGCAAAATCAGTGAATGAGGAGTTACACATCTGGAGTAAACCTCTTCACTGTAACTGTGCATTTGAAGAGTGTTGTCAGTGTGGAGGGTGTTACAGCTGCATATAATCCCTGTGAGTGCTACGCCTTGTTGTCAATTACTGAAAAAAGAAATGCAGCTGCAGTTGTTGCAGCATATGAGACCTAAGATGCCTGTGGGTTCCCATAAATGATGTAAAGGTCATTATTAAAGGCATTTGTGAGAGACTGACTCATGAACAAAACCAGACGTGACCTATATAAAGAAAAGAGAATTTAACAAGACCAATTTATAACCTTATTTTCCCTCAGTCCTCTCACATTTGAAACATCACAGTAGCCAGTGTAGCTTAGAGCTGGGACGGAAGGCAAGATCTACTCTGGCTAGAGGATTTCTTCAGGATCATATATGCAACTGGAGACAGGCAGATTTCCAAGGCTGACATGATTTCCAAACACAAGGAATAGAGAAGATAATAAAATCATTTGAACAAAAAAACCAAAAAACCCCAAAGTTCTGAAGAAAAACCTTCTCTGAGCAATAGAAACACAGGATTTTTGTTCTCACAGAGTTGGCAGGGCCAAATAAAGTTAAAATGTACTGCAAAAAGACTGCAGAAAAAGTATGTAACTTTGCATTCTCATCAAAAAGAGAAGATTGGGAAGATGCAGAACTATTAACTCCGGGCTATGAATCAAAAGAAATTGATACAAATTAATGTTTCAGTAGAACAGGTTTTAAAACCAAGTTACCAAAAGAGCAGGAGCAATTATCAGGGTTATTTTCTTTTCTGACAATACAAAATTATTGGTAACAACTAGGAGAAAGATGGGACTGAAAAGCCCCAAAAAAGATCTCAGAAGACTGTACCCATGGTTTCGCAGGACACACAATACAGTGTAAGCACCAGCTGTCACCAAGAACTCGCTTCCATCTGCCTCACCACTGCAGCATGTCCCTTCTGTGAGACTGTTACCACTAGGCATGAGTGGTAGC
The DNA here is from genome assembly GCA_013390025.1 of Pitta sordida. Lineage (NCBI taxonomy): Eukaryota > Metazoa > Chordata > Aves > Passeriformes > Pittidae > Pitta > Pitta sordida. Next base: position 96,078 of record WEKX01002711.1, on the reverse strand, counting down.
ATTTTGGCAGCAGAGGAGCTGCAGAGGAGACCTCTGTGGAAAGAGTTCAGTGCTTCTGCCACAGACTCACTGCAAAACAGAACTGAGTTCATCAGCAAAGCTAGTGGCATGTCTGGGAAAATGTGTGTCCAAGGCAGGAAATGCCAGACACAGAAAGAGGAAAAACAAAGGGAGTGACATATAGCAGAGGGAACAACAAGACCAGCAGAGGAGGAAAAGCTTCATCCTGGAGCAGATATCCATGTTGCAGCCCATGGAGAACAATACCAGGGGAGATGGATATGCTTGATGAAACTGCAGCCTCTGGAAAGCCTATGCTGGAGCAAAGGAGAATCATGAGGAAGAAACAGCAGCAGAAGAGAGAAATTCCTATGTACTTACAAATCCTCTATTCCCCTTCATGATGCTTGAAAGTGGTTGGGGAACTGGGAGCGAATGAGTGAAGCTGAGCATGTGAAGGACAGAAGGAAAGATGTGGCTACATTATCTGTCCCTTTTGCTTCTAACTAGGTAAAGGTGTGTTAGTTTGTCAAGAGATTCAGGTTAATTTTCTCCAAGTTGAGTCTGCTTTGCCCACAGCAGTAATTGGTAAGTGATTTCGCTGTCTTGGCTGATGAGCTCTCTCATGTCTGTGGTTTTTTTTTTCCCGTTTTTTCCCTTTTCCTGCTGGGGGTGGGGGGAAGCGAGTTAGTAGCTAGGTAGGAGTTTTGCTGCAGGCCATGGTTAACCCATCACAATATTAGACTGTCCTCTAAATACAGTCATACCTCCCAATTTGCGAGAAACGGGTCTCCCAAGGGTCTCTCGAACTGTCTAATTTGTGAACAGCGTGGGTCATTAGTATGCATATAGGTCACATACATCACTTCACCTCCCACCACTCCAGAGCACTGGGGAGCATTTTCCACTCCTCCCAACGGGCTCTCCCAGCACCAGGGAGCAAAGGGAAGCATTTCTGAGCCCTCTCTGCCTGGGGAGACCCCCCGAGAATCCCTGGTCTTCTCTTCGGCCACGCTGCTGCTTCCACAGCTGCCACTGGGCAGCTGTCAGCATGCATGCTTCGACCACTGCCGTGGTGGGGAAGCTCCAGGGCCGCGGTGGGGAAGGGGTGTCCCAGGGTTCTGGTCAGTGCTCTTGGAGCCTGAGAAACCTTAACTTTGCAACACTGCGACACCCGGGACCCCTTATGGCGGGGGTGGTACCGTAGTTTTTTTTCCTTTAACTGCAGCGGCTATGATACGTACATCCTAGTGTGGGAGCAGCAGCACTGGCTGTATGGACCCAGCAAACCACTGCCTCCCCCTGCTGCACCAGGGGGAGGGCATGGGGCAACACAAGCCTCCTCCTGGCAGCTGTGGTGGCAGCGTGGGCACATCTCACCGCTGCACCGTCCAAGCACAGAGTGACTGCCCCATCGCTGCTGCGGCCAGTCCAGCCCCACTTTCGTGGGGCACTTTCCCCCACTTTCCCTTTTACGTCGTCATCAAGTGTGCCAGTGAGTAGCCCCCAGGCACAGACCGCATCACCTCCCCCGCCTGTAGCCATGAAAATAGTAACATGCGCCCGGTGGGGCATAGAGTAACAGGGGATGACGTGACTTATGGCGGTGCTGTGCTGGGTCTCAGCAGCTTCCCAGGGCATACTGCAGGGTTAGTCTTCCGCAGGAGGGACAGGGCATGGAGACACACAGGAGCAGGGTAGGGACCGCGGCATGGCACCGCGGGACTATAAACCCCACGGTGAGCGAGAGGCACCACGTGCCCTCCTTGCGGGGCTGGGCCAGTCCCACCCCACAGGGAGTGCCGGCGCTGCCTCTAAGCGAATCAGAGGCACTGTGCATGCATCACTGGGAAGCACTGAGGCAGATTCATGGAGAAAATTTCTTGCGAACCAGTGAGGCCGCAATGGAGAAGCCGCAATGCACTGAGGCATGACTGTACTACAGGAAACTTCCTATTCAATGTTGAAAAAAAGTTTGGGCTTGTTAGGCATTATTAGAGCCTGAAAATTCATTATTCTGTGTAAAGTCATCAGTAATTTTCCACTACCTGCTAAAAGCAAAAAATTTTAAAAGGCAACAGAAATTTAGCACTGTCTTACTGCTTGAGCAGTCACATTGGATGACCTATAATGAGAAAGCTGGTAACTGCTGAACTTGAAAAATCCAATGGAAGTAGCAAGGAAAAGGAACCTGTAAAACAGGAACACAGTGATCTGAGCTTTAGACTATTTAAGTTTGAATTAAGCAGTCTTTAAGTAAAACTATGCAGGCAATGACTAAAACAAACAAAAGCAATTATTTTTCACACTTTATGCAGTTGAGCTGAAAAAGTGTGCCACAGGACTTGTGAATATCAAAACTGGCAAAATGCCACATCAGTTTTGGTTCATTAACTGAGCCAGAGATTTTCTTGTGCTCAGAGAGATCACTGGGGAAGTATACGCATAAGATTATCCTCTCCACTTTTTCACAGGCATAAGTTACTGGCTAACAACAATATACTGGGTTCCACTGTCTCAGAGTACCTGGTCTTAAGATCTTTACTTCTAGAAATCACTTTTACTCTGTCTTTGAACAATTCTGCTTCTGGTCATGAGAATTGTTTGAGCATTTCTGTTAGACACGAATCTCTCTTTTTAAAAGGAACAAATTAAGTTCAAGAAACAGGTTTCAGTAGATACAGAAGAGGTGAATAGAGAAGTCATAAGTAATTAAATCTGTGGACTTTCACTTTTTGTCTCAATTCTCTTTTCCTTTCTATCTATTTTTGAATCTCTGCCATCTAAAAGCACATTAAAACTGTAGGAGGCCCTAAAGAATTCATTAGTTCCTCTGCTAAGGACTTAGGAGGAACGTGTCACGTTTCAGCGCAATAAGGGAATACATACAGAGAGAGGAAGTTCATGGAGGATGTTTACTGTCATTGCTACAGCATTTTAAAATGGTTAAGCAGATTTTTATCAAGATGTCAAATTTACCTATAACCATGCATGAAGCTTCTTTTCCACCGGAACTACCTCAAAAACCAATGCAGCTGTAATTTCTGAGTTTTGTTTCTTTACTACAGCATTGAGACTTTTTTTTTTAACACAAGGACGTTTGTTGAAGAGAATGATTGTTCATGTGATAATTTAGAATTATGCAAACATATGATTTACTGTTATTCAACATTCATGTTTAAAAATTAGTGCAGTAGCACAGATTGATTGGCTTGCAATCAAACTTTCTGGCAGATTTCTAAATGCAATTTACTGAGAAATATATTATGCTGAGTATTTTGCTCAGCAAATCTGAGACATCACAAAACTACTTGATAATCTGGAAGAACAAGTAAACTTAATGCTCTTATCAAAAAGCAACCTTTCTTAATGTCCATATACATTGAGAACTGTTTATATAAGCATGCTGTAGATATGCATAAGCCCAAACATCTGAGGTTGGACATGCAGCTTTAGCTAAGAGTAACAGTATCCCTGTGCCCATATCACCATCCCTTCCACACCATATAAATTTACATTCCTCTCAATCTGACAGAATTTTTATTTAAATGAAAACCAAAATACAGTAATCCCTTGTTACTCCGCAGTTCAGCCTTTGAGGCTTCAATACATCATGGCTTTTTTTTATTTACTGTCTTTACCGCTACATCTCGCATTTCACTTATCACAGCATTTTTCTGGAACTGACTCCCCTCAATATTCAAGGGATTATTGTATAATGAAACATAAAACATGGCTCTCAGAGTCAGGAAGGCACACAGGTCGTGAACATCTTTCAGGGCAACACAATTCACAGAGCCTCTACTTACTCTTTCCCATTTCCTAAAGCATCCACATGCATGATTCTTACCAAACCCTCAAAGATAAATGGGGTTGCCTGAAGAGATGCCTGGTGACCTATGGGAAAAGACTCATTTTCCTAACATCACCTTTGAGCTGAAGCCGTATCACTCCAAATGCAAGGAAAGGGTTTTTATTTAAGAAGTCAAATCTCTGGGTCAGCGTCCAGATTGACAAGGTAGATGGCACTGATATGACTACTGTGCAGCTGCAAGGCAGCTTAGATGGGGGACTGGTGGTGACAGCCTCAGTGAAAAAGCAGCTCCTAAGGGAAGGAGCAAGGATAGCAAACTAAAACTTCTTACAGCTTTCTTCATAACTAGTCTTAGTAGCAAGTTAACCTTGTACACAACCAGCTGAATCTAGTAAGAAGTAGAGTGGGCTTCTAAACTTGACATCTACCATTTCATATACACTTTTGATTGAAAGCACCCAGGAGTATAGTGTAGTCTGTAGAGTCATATTTTTTTCTATTGGTGTTTCTCACAGTATGAAGCACTTCAGATCCAGAGATTTGCTTAAGGGAGGAACAAGTTTGGAGGAAAGAAAGAGAATATTACAAAAAGAGAAAGGTACATGATTCACAATCTGAAAAGAGCTAGAGGTAATATCTAGCTAGGCCATTGACAGGGATATGAACTTCTGGTAAAGTCCCAATTCAGCCAGATTGCTGAGAAGACCTTAAGATAGTGAGGATGCCTTTTCCAGTACAACCTGTTCACAGAAAAGCATGGAGGAAGAACACAGGTGCACATAGGGTTCAAATGCTTAAGTTGTTTAGCATATTCGCACTGCCAGTGTGAATGTTCATATGGATAATCACTTGAAGAACAAAATGTATTACAAGTGACGTAAAGAAGACATTTGGAAGTGATAGGATTATTACCAATGTTAGAAAAATACGTAAGTATTTTTGAGTAGCAATACAGAAGATATTTAAAATACCCAAGGGAGATTGATTCAGAATCAAAACATCTATATACAAAAGTTTGTAGGTCAGAAAGCAGTAATTCTGGATAGAGAGCCCTTAGCACTTCACCCAATGAGTAGGGTCTCCCAGCATGATGATGCTGCTGGCAAGGCCAATGTGACCTATAGACCTGTAAGAAGACTTCTTTTATGGATCTTTATCTCTTTATGGGAGACTCATTGTGAACATCATTGACAAGAGTGTGTTCAGATATACTTGTTTATAAGAATGATACAAGAAGCATGAATGAGCTCATTAAAAGGTCACAGGAATGAACAAATGCCTGGAAAATCCTCATTACAGAGAATGCTTTAAGATGTTTAAGATATTTACAATATTATAATAATATTTATTACACGACTGAGCAATTCTGTATGTGGGAAAAAAAAAGACTGGAAAGGGCTTATGGATTAACAAAATCTATATGTAGTTTCTGTAGGCACAACATCCTGTAATCCCTATCTGTAGAGAATAATTTTTAGTGTGACTGAAAAAGACACAGCAAGGTTAGTAAAGACAAAGGGATCTAGTTGGATTTAAATAACTTTTATCTGGAAATAAAATGGCAATTTAAAAATGAAGCAATTAATTCTGGGAATAATTAACAATTGAAAACTTTGGAGTTGCTGTCAAAAGACATTCTCTTTCTAAATGGAATGTCTTTTTAACTATTAATTTTAGCTTTTGTAATGTAGCTGACAAAATTGCAGGTGGCTTGACAAAAATTAACATTTGCCTGCCAGATATATATTTCATCCAAATTATCAGGATATCTATGGAAATACGGTAATTAGTATATGCTTAAACTACACATCTTCCTCATAAAACAAAGCAGCATGACTCATTGTTTTATCTGAGTATGTTAGATGAAATAAATTACTGCAGATCAACACACAGAGAGGCAGCTGAAATCTCATCTAGTTCACTACAAAATGCTAAATTACCTTTTCTCACTATGAAGTCCTGAGGTAGGAAAAAACATTACATGCAAGAACTGCAATGTCTCTATTGACCTATGCAGTAGATACTTGCACAAGGCATATGCTAAGTAATTAATTTTGGAATCGTGAACATTATGAAGATCTTCATCTATGTAACTAGACTTCTAAGAGTAGTATCTATCTCCCTAAGAATGAAATACACATTCCCTGGGGTGAAAGGCACAGCTTCTAACATTTCAAAACATTACAAAGCCATATGTCTACATAAGGAGTCTCTCATAGCTCTTACAAACAACTTAGCATAGAAAAAACTGGAAAGTAACAGTTGAGAACAGTTTTTATCCATCAATAATGTTTTGCCATAAATTTCAAGGTCATTATTCAGACCCTTAAAAACGCACAGATTTGCCTAATAGAGTAGTATCCCACACTTGATGGACCTCTGAGGTTTTCCATAGCGGCATATTGAAAAGCTACGTATGAAAAGAAATAATCAACCACCCCTCCTCACTTTCTCTAAGCAGAAACTCCTAAGGAACTTTTAAAGTAATGAAGTATTATGAAAGAATAATTCTAGGGCCTAAGACAAGATGCAGGTTGCTAATGTAGCACATGATCCTTTTGCAGGCAAGGAAGTGAATACCTTTCCTACCTTACAAAACCTCTGGTCAGCAAGGTATATGTGAAGACCCTGTACTCTTATCAATATTTGTTATAGGTTTTTGACCTACAGGTCCTGGTTGTGACGTAAAACTTGACATCAAAGTTTCAGATGTTTATTAACTATTGAACCTTCAGGGAAAATTAGTTGTAGACTCTTAAATACATACAAGAAATAATTCTTTTTACTGTAGCGCCATCATGATTATATAGCCCATTTCAAATTCTACAGTGACTGAGCAACCTGATCATAATGAAGTGACAATGGGTACCTATGCACCTAAGCTCCTCAGGGCTTCTCTAGCCAGAAACTACAATTTTTACCACAACATCACAAGCTTTATATTCAACATAGAATCTCCACATTTCTCTGAGCTTGTCTTGGCCTGATTTTTAGTTGTGGCAGCAACTGCCTGGTGGCCACATGCCTGTTGCCTCTGCATGATGGCTTTGCTCTGAAGCACTTGGAGCAGGACACTTGCACTCCTACCTAGTCACTTTGGGACAAACAGCCCCTCTGGGACAACAGGGCTGGGGGACAGAACCATATAGCCCAGAGCGAAATAAAACTGAGGAAGACATGGGTTTAAACCACTAGTATTTCACAGGTTCACAGGTTATTCTGAGTTGGAAGGGACCCACAGGATCATCTGATCCAACTCCCAAGCAAATGCCCACCCAAGGATCAGGCCCACAATTGTGGAACCATGGGCACCATGCTCCATCCACCCAAGCCTCCCATCATCTAGGCCATGTCACTGAGTTCCTCATCCAGTCTTTTCTTAAACACCTCCAGGGATGGTGACTCCACCACCTCCCTGGGCAGACCATTCCACTGAGAGATCACTCTCTCCATGAAAAAACTCTTCCTAACATCCAGCCTAAACCTCCCCTGACGTAGCTTGAGGCCATGTCCTCTTGTTCTGGTTCTGGCAGCCTGAGAGAAGAGATTCACATTTACCTCCTGATGAAGAACTTAAGACACATTGCTGTGATATGAATATGAAATGAGTTCATGATTATGCAGATAAATCCCACCCAGGAGCTACTGGGAGTGGGGAGAGGAAGGAGACAGGAGCTGGGAGGCCCATCCTGTCTCATCCCGGGCCTGTCCAGGATGCATTTAATGTTAACGTCTTTTTGTGCAGCTGGAATTCTCTGTCAGGTGGCATGATGGGTCTCCCATTGTGTGTGTCTGTGCATTGAGAGTGGGAGCAGGAGACAACTTGCTCCTATTCCCCCAGAGTGGGTGGGCCAGCTGCCCTCATGCCACAGATGGTGGCAAAGGCAAGCCGTCAAGGCCAGAGGAAAAAGGGGGGGAAAAAAAGGCGAGGGAGAGAAAGGAGCTCCTGAAAGAACTAGGGGAAAAAAGGAGGATGTATGGCCTTTGGAAAAAAGGGGAGGTAAGTCAGGGTGTGTTTAAGGAAGTTGTTAAGTCATACAGGAAAAAAATTAGAGAGGCAAAAGCCCAGATGGAACTCAAACTACCTGTTTCTGGAAAGGACAACAAGAAATGGTTTTATAAATACATTAACAGCAAAAAGAGCGACTGCAACAACCTTCACTCCTTATTGGATGCAGAGGGGAATATAGTAATTAGAGATGATGAAAAGGCAGAGATACTTAATACCTTCTTAACCTCTGTTTTTAACAGTAAGACAGATTGTTTAAAGCACAACAGGACTTCTGAACTGGAGGATGGGGTAGGGGTACATTATAAACCCCTTGTAATCCAGGAGGAGTTAGTTAGAGACGTGCTGAGCAGCTTGGATCCTCACATGTCCATGGAACCATCTTAGGGTGATGAAAGAGCTGGCAGATGAACTTGCTAAGCCACTCTCCATCATTTACCAACAGTCCTGGCTAACCGGTGATGTACTGCAAGACTGGAAATTGGCTAATATGACACCCATCCACAAGAATGGCTGGAATGGATGGAGCGTGGTGCTCGTGGTTCCGCACTTGTGGGCCTGATGCCTGGGTGAGTGTTCACTTGGCAGTTGGACTAGATTATCCTATGGTTCCCTTCCAAAGCAGAATAACCTGTGAACTTGTGAAATTTGAACCGGGTAATTATAGACTTGTCAGCCTAACCTCGGTTCCGGGTAAAGTCATAAAACAGATAATCCTGAACGCTATTATGCAGCACCTGCAAAATAACCATGACATTAAACTTCATCAGCACGGATTTAAGAGAGGTAGGTCCTGCCTGACCAACCTGATCTCCTTTTACGAACTGGTGACTTGCCTGGTTGACGAAAGGCTGTTGATGTTCTGTACTTGGATCGTAGCAAAGCCTTTGACACGGTTTCCCATGGTAAGCTTCAGAAGAAACTCTTACAGTATTCCAACTCAGAATAACCTGTGAAACTGTGAGTTGGAAGAGACCCACATGGATCATCTAGTCCAACTCCCAAGGGAACGCCCACAAACGTCAAACCCACAACCCCAGGCACCACGTCCTGTCCATCTGAACCTCCCATTATCTAGATCATGTTACTGAGTTCTTCATACAGACTTTTCTTAAACACCTCCAGGGACAGTGACTCCACCACCTCCCTGGGCAGACCATTCCACTGAGGGACCACCCTCTCTGTGGAAAATCTCTTCCTAGCATCCAGTCTAAACCTCCTCTGGCATAGATTAAGGCCATGTCCTCTTGTTCTGGTGTCGTCAGCCTGAGAGAAGAGATTTACACCCACCTGACTGCAACCTCCCCTCAGGTAGTTGTAAACAGCAATCAGGTCATCTCTGAGCCTCCTCTTCTCTGGGCTGAACAACTCCAGTTCCCACAGTTGCTTCCCACAGGGCTTGTTCTCCAGTCTTCTCACCATCTGTGTCGCCATTCTCTGGACCCTCTCAAGTAGTTCAACATCTTTCTTAAACTGGGGAGACCAGAACTGGACACAGTACTCAAGATGTGGTCTGACCAGTGTTGAGTATAGGGGAAGAATAACTTTCCTAGTCTGACTGGTCACACCGTTGGCCATTCCCCCTCTTAGCCACTTGGGCACACTGTTGGCACATATTAAGTTTTCTGTCAACCAGTACTCCCAAATCCCTCTCTATTTCACCATTCTCTAGCCACTCATCCCCCAGCGAGTATCGGTGTATGGGATTATTGTGTCCAAAGTGAAGGACTCGGAACTGAACTTTTAATATGTCATTTTAACAGCTGAGGGATCCTTGTCCTGTCCTGTCCCATCCCGTCCCATATCATCCCACTTTGGAGAAAGAAGAGAGCTGGAAAGGAAGCCGTGACTGGCACAGCCTGACCTGGTCTCAGTCTCGCTCCACTCCCATCCTTCCTTAGCGAAGAGGGAGCCCAAAAGAGAGCCACAAGCGGTGCAGCCCGGCCCAGATGTAGGGGCATCCCATCTCTGAGGGGGATGGGGTAATGGGCAGGGCTTTGCAAATTGCAGCCTTGAGGCCCTGTTTCCAGACCCATGAATCCACAGAAATTGGGGGCTTTCTGTAGATACAGTTCATGGTTTATAACCTTTTCTCTAGTGAAAGGCTCATGCTTTTATTGTTCCTGCGTCTCCTAAGGCTGATGGCTTCAGCATGGCAGTGGTGGTGAGAGACTTTCAGCAAGTCATCAGCATCCAAAGTCCTTTGTGAGAAGGAGCATGCTGCTGAAGTTGATGCTCATGACGTTTAGGTTGATGCTGATGGTTACTTCTTCCTCAATCTATGATATACACTTATACCTCCGTAGATATACACTTATACCTCCATATTACTGAATTACAGGTCTACCACAGGTTCCACGGAACCTTTAATCTGCAAATACGGGTTGGACATTAATATGGCAAATTACTGCCAGAAATATGGCAACTTTGGAACACTGCAACATCCCGAGCTCTTTATGGGCTGCGAGGAGCATGGGAGTTGGGTTTTTTTCCTTTTAACTGCAGCAGCTCATACTAGCAGGAGTTTCACCTGAGGCTATGAACATGCACATATGCACATATGCGCTGGCATGTCCAGGCCAGCTGCCGCACCCGAAGGGCCGGAATGGGCCCCATGTGGGTCTCTGTGTTACAGTTAAGGACTTCCTGACTCCTAGCAGAGCCGGCTGGGGTTCAGGCCGCCCACCTTGGCAGTTCGGTACCGCACCGCTCTGTGAATAAATGTGTAAAAACTGTGGGAAAAATTTCCGTGAATATGAGAAGCCATGAATATGACAGTGTGAATAACAGAAGTATGACTGTATAATAACACACATTTATACCTTGCTCTTTCTATGCCGGTCTGTAAGTCCATACTATATCCACAACTAAAGTCATACTTCGGTCATTTGCACCTTCTCATTTGCAGAAATTTTTTCTGCAAATCTTATTCAGGTGCACCTAGTGTTAGATGTACCCCCAGGGAAAGTGTGCCACAAAAGTGGGGCTGGGCTGGCCCCAACAGTGATGGGCCAAGGGCTGTGTGCTGGCATGGGGCAGTGACAGGACGTGTCCACACCGCTGCCGCCACTGTGGAAGGAGGAGGCTTCTGTTCCCCCATCCCCTCCCTGCTGTGGCAGGGGGAGGTGGCATTCTGAACAGACATTAACAAACAGGGTTTTTCAGTTGTTCCTAAGCTCTCTGGGGCAGGCGTTCAGTTATAAATCTCTGTATTTCAGGTAATAAATAATTCTTTTTTTCTTATTCACTTCCCTTTGAGGAGAATAACGCCAGAATCTTCCTCTAAACATCAACATTACTGAAGTAGAAAATGGGTTCTAAAATTTAAAAGACCAAAGGTAGTTTTTGTTTTTCCTGTTTATTAGCCATGAAACTATACAGAAAAGGAAAATGAGAAAGCTTAGAAAAATCATTCTACGTTCATGAAAATATTAGTAGTTTACTTTTTAAAGTTGAACTTATAGGAATACACAATTAATGTATTTCAATGTTTCTATTCTCTATTAACAGCCTCAAGTTGCATAAATGTACGAGGCTTCTCTGTTATAGATTAATTTTTTAAAAGTTTTGAAGTACTTCAGCTCCTTTAATGAATGGTATTGCTTCACCATGTTTCAGTGAAAAAAAATAAAATCCCACTCAATGATTTGAAACCTCATTCATTTTCATCTGCTACCTGAGTCTTGTTTCTAAAACCATCATTATACTGCCTTCTTTTCAAAGACAGCATTTCAGAGAACTCACTGAACACCACATAACAAACACTTCCCTGTGATGTTGTAAGAATTTCTCAGTGTATATTCCTGTCTCCTGACGCAAAGCACCAGAAGAGAGAGTGAAGAGCAATTACGAACTGCTTGTCAGCATAAAGATCTTGCACTCAGTGTTAGTGAGTCATTACCCCTACAAACTGTCAGCCAGACTTATCAAGTGAGACAAATATTTGAGAGGCTATTTTAAATACTTATCTTGAAATAAGGCTGCAAATTAAAAAGAGGTCAGAATACTTCCATGTTTCTCTTTTATAAACACTGAAAACACATAAAAGCCCTAGGAAATACACCAAAGCAGTCACTGAAAATACTGCTTTTGCCTCCGGAGTTCAGAAGGAGCCCCTGCCCTGCTGCGAGGTGACATCACCCGCAGCTTGTCATCTCTTTGGGAGCAGCTAGCCATTGCTGTGCCCTAGCAGCAGAAATGCATAGTGGTGTGGGTATAATATGTATAAATTGTACCTCAGTATATCTGCACACATGTACTCCTATTTTACCAGATTCTAACGTATATTGGTCTCATCTGAAAACAGTGAATCTGGTGTTTCTCTTGAGTTCTTGCATAACTGTTGAGTGGTAATTGAATATACTTATCTATTGATCTATCAAAATGGTGTTCTCAAACAGGCTATTCAAAGACACAAAAAATCCCCCAACAACTGAAAAATAATAGTTGGCTACATTGTATGAGCCTACTTTCAAACAAAATAAGAGGAAATCCATGGAATAATTTGAAGCATAAATTGTGCATCTTTCAAAAACAATTATAAACGACATGATGTCCATGATCTGGAAAAATGTGCAAATTTGACCTGGAGCCCTAATCATTTAGAAGCACATCCTACACTCTGCACTTGTATGAAAGTAGCTTCTATAAAGTAAATTAAAGTAAATGAATTTTTTTCCTGTTACAGAGATGTAGAATCAAGGGTCAAGCTACAACCTTTTACAGGCTTATAAAGGCTTTGATCAAAACCAGTGCTTTTTAAAATGCACCCTATGCTTACTATTTCAACATATGCCAGTTCTCTAAAAATAGTCACTAATATGATTGACTTGCTTCCTGAATACCAACAATGTGGATGATCTTCTGTACCTTCTTGGCAAAACAAGCAGTGTTAAAAGACAGGTTAAAGTACAGTTATACCTCGCGTATTCGTGCCTACTGATNATGGATCTTCCCTGTCAACGCATGCGCAGCAGCTCTGCTTTGCAAAGGGGTGGCACTAGCACTCCCCATGGGGTGGGACTGGCACACCCCAACAGGGTGGGCAGATGGTGCCTCTCGCTGCAGACAGCCACATTTCACTCCTTTATGAGTGTTGTGGAGGATACATGACAGGAAAGACTTATAACATGCAGTGTACACTCCCATAGTGCCACAGCATGGTGTGGTCCCATTCCGCTGCAGTAGACAGCCTGGGCCACCCACCCGCCCGTGCCCAGAGCGGGGTGTCCCTCCATTTCTTCCCCTGAGTGTCCTGGCGTGAGGTGCTCTCTAGTGTTTGACCCAGCCAGCACCTTTCTGGGGAGTGCCTGTGGACTGCAGGCAGGGACTGCTGAGCCCCTGCCACGACCCCAGGGCGAGTTTCCCCAGGACGGTAGCAATGCAATCACGTGCAGTGGCCATGGCCCAGCGGTGGCAGTGAAAGCAGCAGCGTGGCTGAAGGGAAGCCCAAGGATTCTCCAGGGGTCTCCACAGTTGGAGAGGGCACAGAAATGCTTCCCTTTGCTCCCCTGTGCTGTGAGAGGCTGTGGTGAGATGCCAAAAATGCTCCCCAGCTCTCTGGGGCAGAGGAGGGTGAGTAGAGGGGTATGACCTATTTACATATTCATGATATGTCTGTGCTTGCAGATTGAGTGGTTCACAGGACCCCAGGAGACCTGTAACCTGTGAATGCAGAGGTATGACTGTATATCCACTTCTGAATTAATGTCTGCAAACAAAGAAGCATGTTAACCCTGGAGGAAAAACTCCCCAAAACCTGATCAAATGAATCCTCATTTACCTTTTCACATTTAAATATCTAACATTCCTACAGGAGATACACATCTTGTCTTTTTGGCAGGAAAAATCTTGACATGAGATAACGGACATATTAAGGGGTTGAGGGGATAAAGCCTAAAAAAATCTATATAAGAAGACCTAATGATATCTTTTTGAGCTCATAGGAGGTCAAAATGATCACTGACATCCACAGAATAGTACACTTCTGTTTAATAAGATACTGATCCACCTGTTATTAATCTAGACCTGCAATAAACTTCTTAGATCTGTGTAATGTCTTAACTAATTTGATACATTTATTCCTACCAAAATAGAAATATGACAACATACACTTAAATCACAGAATCACAGATTCCGTAAGGTTGGAAAAGACCATAGAGATCATCGAGTCCAACCTATCACCTATTACCTAACCTAGCCAAACCTGTTACCTAACCTGTTGCCATATTTTTTTTTTTGAAAAGAAAAGAAAAATATATAGATAACAAATCATGTGCAATGTCCCTCATTATTCTATAGGAACAACATAATTTATCAGTGAAAGATGGCTTTTCCTGCTTTCCATCTTGCTAGGCTACAGCACATTTCAAATGCAACTCCTACAAACCCCAAAGAGGAAGCACTTGTCACAGAATTTCAGAGTTTTGCTTCTCATTGTCAGGTTCTCAATCATTTCTGCAAGACCCTCAGAAGTGACAGTAAATCAAGTCTACTTACTTATGTCTTTCCATTGAAATTAGAAGTGTTTACCAAGTAACACATATATGCAGAAAACATCAGCTAGAACTATGTCTGCTGTAACTACTGCCTTCTTGCAAGCAGCATCCTTACTCCTTTGAATTCAGTGCCCAGTAACACAATCTTCCTGCTTCTTGTAGATACACCAATGCTCTTCCTATATTTGAAGGAAAAAGCAATCAATAGTAGAAACCTGGACCCTTACAACTGCGTCCAGGAAGCTGAGATCAGGTCTCTCCTAAATAAGGGACACCTTCATGCCTTAAATTAAGGCACCTTAATGATGGTCTTACATCACTATATGTAAGGCTATGAATTAAGCTGTTTGATTATGGTCTGCATACATACTTCTGGCAGCTGAGGCCTAAGCACAGGAAACAGTGCTAAGTGTTTTTCACTCACATATTCTCAACAGATAGTGAAATGTGCATTTTGTACTATCAGTTACAAAGCTTGCCAATTCACTGCACACAGCTCATGTAAGCAGAGGTGGAAACACAAATGACTGCTCTTACAAGCATCTCCTACAATAGTAACTTATGCAGATTTTGCATCTAATCATCAAAACTTGCTTTTACTGTAAAATGTTCTCCTTAATAAATTGTAGCAACGCCAGCCAGTATGCAAACCAAGTGCCCAGCAGAATAAGGACAGCCCTCTGGATAAATGACCTGTTAAAGTCCTGGTACAGACTTTCCATTTGCTTTTTCTAAGAAAACAGTGTTGGTTATGGATCTTGAAAATTTTAACTTAAAATGGCTCACAAACGGTATTTATGAGACAGACATGACAGTTAAGGTCAGCTGGGACACACACAGTGTATAAAAGTACTTTTTGTGAAAACATAAACACCTCTGTGAAGATTCTATTCTCTGACCCATAACAGTTCATAGAAGTTTGTCTTGGTGACCTTCAAAGCAAAATGCACCTATCTTCTTTACTACTTGATGAAATGATTTGTATTTCAAATTCTCTTAAATGAAGCACCTTCTGTCAGGATGACAGACACTGTACAAAAATCGCAAAAAGAAAAAGAAGGATATAAAGCAATTCAAGACGTCTTTTATTCAACTGCTACAAAAAATGACAGAGAGTCTCATTATGCAATTCCCCGAGCTCCTCTTAAGAAGCCTGACCCCTAGAACTATACCACATGATTCATCAGTATTGTGGTTTCAAATATTTTTCAAAAATAGTGCATTAGTATCTTCTTGCAGTGATTTCCAGCATTGGTCTTGGGCTAGGAGAACTGAAGATTTCCACATGTACACACATGTACATCTCACAGCTCACTCAAAGAGGACAACAAAAGAGCGGGAGTGCAAAAAGAATCTATACAGCATTTTTAACTTTCCTTATCATAAAATATTTTCACAGAATAAATGAGATAAAACATAATTTAACAACATAAATAACTAAAATACTTTCATATATTCAGCTGGAAAATGTGCCAAATCATCTTCAAATGACTATGCATATTTTGTTAAGCAAGTTTAAATAATTAATAAAGTGTTTTCCCATTAACAAGTTGGACTATATAGCAATTAATGGGGGGATAGTGTGAAAATGGGAAAACAGACACAGACATGGGTGTGACTTTACCTGTTGCCTCTTCTCAAATTCTAACTTGATACGGGATTTGATGCAGTTGCACGTGTCCTGGTATGTCTGCTGCAGTGCAAGTTCCATGAGGTGTTTGTGGTATGCTCCTGCCAGGTTTCCGCAGATAAAAATTATTACATTTGCCAATATCTAGGGGTTTAAAAAAATAAAAGCCGTCATGGAATTCATATAAATAAACAGAAAGTAATCCTACCCTGCAATGAAAGATTGCTGCAGTTATTTATTTTGCTTTTGTTTGATTTCTAGCAAATGTTAACCTTTCAAGAAACCTTCACAATTAGTGGCAAAATCCCAAGCAATAACAGAATCACAGAGCTATTTAGGTTAGATACCGTTTTAATTTAGGATTAAATAAGAATGAAAATTAACAGCATTTGCCTACTAAATGAGATACAAATTTCCTGAAACAACAAATTCAGCTCATGTTAGACATCTGCTGCAAAGTCTTAATTAGGTGGGACCATGATCTACTGAATGTAAAACAATAGCTACAGCTCCTAGTAAGAGTATTGGAAGTCATGTTACTGCCACGCTCTTTTGGCAAGACATTTTCTTTTGCAGTGCCATACTATTATGGAGTGAAAAGTTTCATCTACACACATGAACAGCCTGACACGCATTTTACCTCAGCCTGATACATTACTGTCCATCAGTTGGCTATAAATACTAACCTTGGTGATGACAAGCAACGTTTAAGTAGCGAGATCTGACATCTGTCTGCTACAATATACTTTTCCACTGAACTTAAAGATTTAAGATTTAGAGTCAAATTTACAGCATCAGATGACCTCTGTACAGAACAACCCAAAAACATGAGAAATAAGTTTGCTTAAAAAATCCAAGTCTTTGATGTGCTTGACCTTTGAAAAGGACACAGTACTGTGTGGTCATGCTAATATTTTTAACTGTACCCAGGTTATTGCTGCAAATAAAGGAGACACATTTATCCCTTCTAACTCACTCAAAGCAAAAGGAATGCAGTAAGGAAACCAATTCCTAATTCAATAATAAAAATAATGCTAAAGATACTACAGTAATACCTCACTGCATTGCGACCCCTCCATTGTGGCCTTGCTGGTTTGTGAGAAATTTTTCTCGCAAATCTGCCTCAGTGATTTGCAGAGCTTCCTGGTGATGCATGTGCAGCGCCTATACTTCACCGAGGGGCGGCGCCAGTGCTCCCTGTGGGGCAGGACTGGTCTGGCCCCACAGGGAGGGTGCACAGTACCTCTCGCTCCTGTGGCACTTATGGTCCCATGCCCTGGTCCCTGCCCCGCTCTTGTGTGTCTCCATGCTCAGTCCCTACAGTGGAAGGCTCATGCCCCAGGTAGCTGCTGAGACCCAGCACAGCACCGCCACAACCCACGCCATTCCCTGTTACTCTAAGACCAGCTAGGGGACTGACCTCCGCCACATGCATTACTGTTTCCATGGCTACAGGCAGGGAAGGCGATGCCATCTGTGGTCAGAGACTGCGCGCGTGGCACATCTGGTGATGACGTAGCCCCAGGGAAAGTGCCCCATGAAAGTGGGGTTGGGCTGGCTGCAGCGGTGGTGGGGGAAGCACTATGTGCTGGGACAGGGTAGAGGCAGGACGTGCCCACAAGTTAAGGTTTCCCAGGCTCCAAGAGCACTGACAAGAGCCCTGGGACATCCCTTCCCTGCTGTGGCCCGGGAGCTTCCCCACCATNTTCCAGTCTTGTGGCACAACACCAGTAAGCCAGGACTGTTGGTAAATTATGGAAAGTGGCTTGGCGAGTTCATCTGCTAGTTCTTTCATGACCCTCGGGTGGATGCCATCCGGTCCCATAGACTTGTGAGGGTCCAAGCCACTCAGCAAGTCTCTGACGACCTCCTCTTGGATTACAAGGGGGTTATCCTGCACCCCAGCCCCCTCCATGCCACCGCTGGTCCAGTTGTCTTGCGGACAGTTTGTTTTGCTATTAAAAACAGAGGCAAAGTGTGCATTAAGTATCTCTGCTTTCTCCTCGTCTTTGGTTACTATATTGCCCTCTGCATCCAATAGGGAGTGGAGGGTGTTACTGCCTTTCTTTTTACACTTCCCTTTGCTCCCCTGTGCTGTGGGAGCCCATGATGAGGAGCAGAAAATGCTCCCCAGCGCTCCTGGTTGGCTAGGGGTGGAGAAATGGGTGTGGCCTGTATGCATATTAATGACCCCTGCGTGTTTGAGAATTGGATGTTTCACGAGACCCTGACAACCTCTTCCTCGTGAAGGGTGAGGTATTACTGTATTAAACTGAAGTTCAGATAAACTTGCAGTCTGGTAAAAGCAGGTCACTATCCGCAAAACCCAAGTGCTGGGTTACAAGCACTAAATGATGTCGTAGTACTCATGGTCTGGAAAGGAAGGAGGAAGAAAGGAGGTAAAAATTTCACTAAATCTCCACAGTTAATTTAATTGTGAAGTTTATTATAGGTTTCCTTAGTGATCATTTGTTGTTTGGTTTTGATGTACCGATGTACCAGGCAATCTTTAGTGAATTGCTAGCAGTGAAAGAGCTAGAGATCAAAAAACGACCAAGAGTATGGTACAGTGGTTCAGAGGAAAAAGATAAATTGTACTATTAACTGAAATCCACCTCTTTGCAGAATACATTTTATTCACAAAAATTTATGGAGTTTTAATGCTCCCTTTAAAAGTAGACACTTTAAATTTAAAGATTTAAAGATATCCTTTCATTGACATCTGACATCTCTCCTCTCTTGGTTCCACAAAGTTAAAGAGGAAACTATCCACCTTTGACATAAAAATTATTGATATTTCCAATTTCATAGAATGTCTCTTTCCCTAAAACTTCAAGACCATGGCATTACAATGATTTTAAAAGCAACATATGAGTGAGTTATTCAATTTTTCTAAAATACATAAATGTAAAAACAGTAAGAAAAATCGTGGTCGTGGTTTGACCCTGGCTGGATGCCAGAGATTCACCCACAACCTCTCTCCCACTTCATTTCCCCCTCCCTCCCCACATACAAACAGAAGGAGGGAGGAAAAGAAAAAAACTGAAGGGTTTTTTTGTGACCGCAGAAATAAAGATTACAGTCGGGTCTCCTATATCACAGACCCGCGGTCTTAATCGGGGTCCAAGAAGCCCTACTTCCACATTGAATGGCAGCTCATTAATATGCAAATTTGCCCCCCACCCTCACGCGGCCCGCAGCGCTGTCTCAGCACTGTGTTGCTGTCTATCAGTGTTCGTGTCAGTGCTTCCTGGCGCCCACACCCACCCCACCCTGGGAAAAACCCTTTTTTGGCTTGGCCTGGGACATGGGTGTGGGGACCTGCCTGCACCGCTGTCCCAGTGTCTCTCAGGGTTGGGTAGACCTTGTCTCTCCATACTTGGGATAGACAAGTATCACCTGGAGAGTCACTCAAGAAGTCTCAGACACCTGAGAGTGTAAATCTTTCATAACTGCACAGCAGCAGCTGTGGGGGAGTGGCCCCACCACAGCCAGGAAGGAGCAGGGGAGGAGCAGCCCCCCTGCTGCCGTAGCAGGAAAGGAGCAGCCAAGCGATAGCCACCGCTGTGTTTTGGGGCCAGGGCAAGCAGTGGGGTCTCCGCGTTCCAGGGACAGGGCAAGTGGCGGTGCCGCTGCCAACCCTGCCATTCCAGGGCTGGGAGAAAGTGGCGGTGCCACCGTGGCGGCTATGTGGCATATTCATGGCTGCCTAATTGACTATTCATGCATGCCAGGTCTCACGTGCACAGTTGCGAAAAGAGGCCTCCTTCATTGCTAAAAAATCATGCCGCTAAGATCTGAAGCCGTAACTGCTCTGAAAAGATCCCATGCTCTGAATTCTACCTATGCGAAAGCACTTTGAAATCCTGAGTCAGACCAATCTTTTAAACTATCATTTCTCTAGGCTAGGACTCTGCTGTTTCTTTTCACTTTTTGATATTTTCCTCCCTGTCCCTGTCTCTCCCCTGGTCTCAGATGTATGTTAGATAGTAAGAAAAGATGTGTCTGCCTACTGGTAAGAAATTCTGCATCTTTGTGTGATAGCTCTGGAAACTGTGCAGATAAAACTGTAGTTGACAACCTCTGTAAGGGAATTCAGGGACACCTGAATAGACTAAACAGCTTAGTAAGGGCTTCGGCCCAGGAGGACAAGACTGAGTTGTGGGAAAGAGTGGAACTAATGATGGTAACTCAATAGCGCAAAAAGATCAGGGTGACCTCAAAGACAGTGTTGAATGATCCTAGTTCACATCCCTTATAAACAAACAGTGTATGGCAAAAAACCACAACAACCCCAAAACAACAAACAAATCCCCCTCTCCTCCCACAATATAGATAAACTCTAGTAAGGTCCCACTCAATCCACCTTCTGGAAATAGAACTTTCCATCTCTCTGTACAGCCAGAGTGGAGAGAGAGGCAAGTCCTTCTCCTGGGCCATCTGCATCCCGTCAGATTGATCCATTAAATGTACACTGTAGTGAAGTTTCTGCTTTATAAGAAATAAATTCAATATCTGAATACGAGTCAAAAATTAACACAAGGAACACCAAGATACCACTGGAAAGTATCTCTAGGTACTCCAAGTACCAGCTTGTACCTCCAACCACTTGAAGGAACATAATCATGCCTGATGTCTCTTCCATCTCTTTTGACACACAGAAAACTCTACACTCTTCTAGGCAATGAGGCAATTTCGGATTCAAGCACGTGTATTTTTCAGTATCAGTGAATATCAAGTAATCAGATGTCTAGTGCTTCACTATCAAAATAGACTGTATTCAAAAGCAAATGAAGGCAATGCTAAGTATCTATGACTAATTTCTCAAGAGAGTACTACAGTACACTGAGTTGCTCAAAAAAATGTAGCATATCATACAGAAGTTCAGTTGATGAAAGCTGCCCACAAAGGTATATGCACACAAATAAGTACTATGCCATATAAAAATAAAATACAGTGATCCTCCGCATAGTCCCAGTCCGTAATTTGCGAGATCCTGTACTCACTGTTTATTTTCCAGCAAGTTGCAGGACCTAGCGCATGCGCGGAACCTACCATGACGTCAGTCTGATCGGCCTCCAGCCCCGCTACTCGCAAGGCTCGCTGCGCCGGTCCCGCCCCCCCTGCCTCCCCAGTTGCACGGCTCACACAGCCAGCCCCATCCCAGCTCCCACCCACCCCGCTCACAGGACCCAGGACTGCCGCGGCGCCAGGACTCACTCGCCACTGCTGCGGCACTGGGACTCCTCTGCTGCTGCCACAGCGCTGGGACTCCCCGCTCACGTGGCGCACGGCGCCAGCACCCACTGCTCACCGCTCACCCCCTACCTCGGTGCTCGCTCCCCACCCCGGCGGAGCACAGCCAGACATCTGAAACAAGTCCTGCTCTCAGAACCCTCCTCCAGACCTTATTACGGAAGGGGCCATGGCTATGGGCGTGGCGTACTCGACTACGTAGTGGGTTCGCTATCTCTGTGGATTTCACAACTCGCATGAGGCAGACCAGACCCAACAGCCTGGGAGTAATGGGGGATCACTGTAATTAAAATATAGGCTGCTGATTCTAATTGAAGAACAAATAATTGGTTGAATTTCTTAGAAACTGCTGATGAAATACTGAACATGAAAATCAGAATTCTCCATAGATTTTCCTTACATGTAAAGCCTCCAGTTTATGAGCTACTTTGTCGCATTTCTTTCCTCTCAGATATTGTACTTATACTTCCTGAATTCTTGCATGAACAGAATTTAAAAAAAACCCAAATAACAAAACTAAAAAGCCCCAAATAATCCATCAAACCAACAAAAAAAATTACAATTTTTTCAATAGTTAAATTTCTTCTAGAGAAGAAAGGTGAGGAAATGGAAGCTGAGGGGTGGACAAAAAAAGGCTACCATTCATAATGTCTACATGGAAATTAGTGGGGGAAAAAAAGAATTCTTATATCACTGCCAAAGTGGAAGTTCTTTAGCTCCACCAGGATGAATTGTCTTTCCCTCCATTTAATCTTCCATGTGATGGTTTGAGGCCTGACTAGCCAAGTTAGGGAACAAGTCTACACTTCTTTGGAACCTGTAGAGTTTTAGACTCAGATGTAATTCACTCAAAAAGATCAATGCTGAGTAAAAACTGAAAAGCAGCATTTAAAAAGGAAATGTTTATCTACCATGTAAATTAGTCATTCACTTGGTCACCACGTACTATGCTCAATACCCTTATTTTAAGTAGATGTGTCCAGAAGGCTCTCAAGCTATTCCAAACAAAATTCTTGCCCATGGAGCTCTGGCCAGTCATACAATGTTGACTTTTCTCTTTTCACATTTCTTGACCTATGGAGGCCCAAAGTCCAACATTTTAATACACTTCAGTGTCAACAGTATCTATAGCTGTGTCATAGCTCACAAGAAGGATGACAAATTTGAAAGCAGGAAATGTTTTGCCATATGGCAACTTCTGTTTCAAAAACAAGCAGTTTGGGGAGGAACAAAATTAATGAAGTCTGGATTTCAACGGATTTGTATCCTTGTGCCCCCTTCTTTCCTGACTTATGCAATACTTCCAAATTCTCAAACAGTCCAGAGATTTCTATAGCTGGCCAAAAACAAGTGATCATGTGGTGCCTGGTCCATCAGCTGCTGTTACAGAGAGTAACAATTGGCCTTTTCCTGTACTTAGTGAGATTGCAAAGTTGGGGTCTTTATTCTGAAAGCTCCTGGGTTTCATAAAGAAAAATCAATCAATCTCTTGGATTTCTATTTCAGAGAAAAGGGTCAAAATTTATGAATTAAACTTATTTGGGTACAGAACACGACAGGTTGAAGGACAGAGAATATGGACAACTGCATACTTACTTCTTTAGAAATTCAAAGTAAAATTCAGTTCTTTTAATCACTGCACAATTATTTTAATACTCTGAAAGGTAAAAGATATTTAAATCCTTAAATACTTATGAAGGCCACATTGAGAACACACTACAAATGAAAAGAAGAAACAGAAAGCTACAGTATCCTCAGACTCTTGTTTATATCAAGGAGAATGTCGATTTTTTTTCCAGAAAGGTAAGTAGAAAAACAAGTTGCAATTTTGTAAGAAACAATCCAATTAAAAAACAAAATACAACCCCCCCTCAAACAATCTAAGATTTCACAAAACAACTGAGAAGCAATGAAAAAATAGTTTGGTTTACTCAGTGTCCCAGATGGCTCTGTATTTTCAGTGCTAAAAGAAACCTGGTAAAAAGCCCTTTTGTGGAAGGGGAATTGATGACATTTTACAAGTCAGGAAGTTTGGCGCTATCTTATAATTGGTGTGTGTAATTCTCTTTGTAGCTTTTACAATCAGAGCATTGAGGACAGAAGCAGGATATTCCTTGATGTGATTTTCTTTTTATCATTATTAGATATTGAAGTTTCCCATAGCTCTAGGCTGTTCCGTGGAATGACTGGATTTATTTATTCAGCTCTGTGCATACACAGACCCTATCTATATGCTAGTGTAGAGGAAAACAGATCATAAAATTCACGATCTTTAATCAAACCCAGGAAAAATAAACTAGAAATAAGAATCAGAGTTATAGTCCCTTTAGATCACTTCTGTGTAATACATATAATCAACATCATTGACTCTAATTAATGACTCTTCATATTTTGAATCTAAAATAATTTTTTGCCAGAGGAGAATTCATACTCCCTTCAGTCAGAAGGAACCAGCCAGCCACTGTGCTTCCTTGCCTGCCAGCAGAGAAGTCTTTCGTGTTTATGTGCACCTCTGGTATAATCTCATTGCTTTACTACTGAAACTACTGAAATATATAAGAATACAGAGTTAATTGAAACAAACAAACAAAAAACCCCAAACTATTCAGATATTTATTTAAGTAAAACTAACAGTAATTTGGGGACTTGCTTCAATTTCAGAAGCAGAATTTGCAAACAATAGATACTTTCATTGATCTTAAAAACAAAAATGTTCTCTCAAAAAGAATGAGATTAAATTTTAGGTCCTGGATCTCATATAGGGGTGCGTACTAATGTACCTTAAAACAAACAAACACACACATAAAATTAAAATAGTTTTCTTAAAAATCCCAGTAAATCATTAGTCTTTGATAAATTACAGAAATAATCCTATGTCTGATTTTGAGATACCCTCAGTCTTTTCCAATAAATTAACCCGCTTTTTTTTTTAAAAAAGACTAACATCCATAACACATATAAGTACATTTACTTAAAGAACCAGCAATACATTGCCTAATTTAATGTCTATCAGTAGATTTCTCCTTACTTTCCCTCATCAGGAGTATTACTAGGCTAACTCTTCTGTACTATCTACCAGTCTTTATGAAGTTTATTTCACATTATCTACCAGACTTCATGAATTTTTTTTTTTATATACTTTATATAAGTCTCTCCCATTTTGGCAAGTTTTACAGAAATTAATAGGTTCAAAAGCTACTAGGAGAAGGAAGGATAAATGAACTGATAAACACATATGTGTTGTGTATTAATGTACTTGTATGCTTAACCCTCTAAACTATAATGATGATTTCAGCTTTTTCCCCTAATTGCTGTAGTTTATACTGTATGTAACTGCCTTGCACACTCTGTTATCAGTACACATGGAAAATGAAATCAATAAAGAGTTTAGAATTACATGGATAAATTACAGTAGGAACATAAAATCAATTTAGTTTTTCTATTGCATTGCAAACAGTTGACAATTGATAAACATTTTGAAATATATAGTATTTTTTATGATCTCTAAATGAAGTTCTGATTTATATAAGAATATTTTTCTTAGGTAATATTTTTCTCTCTCTGTACTCATAATCATCTGGATAAGTTTTTAGTAGAAAATAATAAAGTATTTATTCTGCTTGTCTGACAATGTACATAACTTTTATCAAGTTAATTTGTCATAATTTGGCAGTCTGTGCTAGGAATCAGTGGTCTTTGGCTATATATTTCACAGAGAATGGTATGGAGCAGAAGGGAGAATACTGACAGCGATGGGTAAGTGAGAAGATGACCTGTAGAAGTGGATTAAACTGATTCCAGAATGTCCACAAAGTTTTTAATTATGACAGTCTTACATGTGTTTGTAATGCTTTTTTAAATAACTTGGTTGACATTTTGAACTATATTGAGATCTCTAATCAATATTTGGGTTAATTCTGGATTGGATGTAATTGAAGAGGAAAATCTGCTCTCAGGAAACCTGAAAGTTCTATTTTCTGCTGTCAGGCAAATGCTGTCAAGAGTCAGCAAGTTGGGACAAAGAAAGTGTGTACTAGATTTGGTTTATGTTCAAGAAGGAATGAACTAAATACTAAAACCTCTAGGTTTTGCTGGCAATTAATTCTATCTTTACATAAAGATGCCATTTTTCTCTCCTTCATGACTCAAAACGGCCAAGATGTTATTTGTCAGGTCAGGCTTTCTATTCCAAAGCTTTAGTGTGAAGCACATTGAACACTGGAAGAGTTTTTTCTGAACTACATAGTTTGTGAGAATATTCTGAGTAACACCTCAAAAGTTAGCGCAGTATCTCATATTCATGGAATAGAATCATTAATGTTGAAAAAGCCCTCTAAGATCATGAAGTCAAACCCTTCTCTCAGCACCACCATGTTCACCACTAAACCATGTCCCTATGTGTCATATCTACAAGTTTTTTGAACATTTCAGGGATGGTGTTTCCACCCCTTCCCTGGGCAGCCTGTTCCAATGCCTGACCACCTTTTCAGTGAATACATTTTTCCTAACATCCAAACTAAATCTCCCCTGGCACAACGTGATGCCATTCCCTCTTGTCCTGTAGCTCATTACTTGTGAAAAGAGATCCACACCCATCTGTCTAAAACCCGCTTTCAAGTAGTTGTATAGAGTGATAAGATCTCCCCTGAGCCTCCATTTCTCTAGCACTTTCTATTCATACCAGCATTAGTGACAACCCCTATATAGCAGCATGCGGTTATATACTGTAGACACCTTTCTAGAACCTGAAAGTTTATTTTCACATTTTCTCCCTTATGGAAAATAAGGGTCTTCAGGAACCAGAGTCTATTTCAGACCAATCTATATACAGCGATCCTCCGCACAGTCGTGATCCGTAATTTGAGGGATCCAAATAGTCACTGTTGATTTTCCAGTGAGCTGTGGGACCTGGCACATGCGCAGAACCTACTGCAGACCCAGTCTGCTCATGAATATGTAAACTGCTCCCAGCTGGGAGCCACCGCAGCACGGCCGGGATCTGTTTAGTGTGCCGAGCCGGGGCGGGGCGGGGGGGGCCAGGCACCCGTGCCATGCCAGGACGGGCAGGAAGGAGCTGGAGCGGTTACAGGCGGAGGCAATGGGGGCCCTCAGGGTATCTGCATGGTTGGCATTTTTCTCTGCCAGGCTGCAGGAAGCTGCAAGCATCGTGTGTGTCTGTGCAGGAGTGGGAGGCACCTTCCCCCCCAGCCCCTGTGGCGCTCTTTGTGGCTGGGGCGATGAAAGGAAGGGTGGCCCTGCAGCTCCCGCCTCCCGCACCCACGAGGCAGCCCCTACACTCTCTCCGCGCCTCTCTGGCACCTCTGCCCAGTCCCCTGTGTCCAGCGCTGACCCGCAAGAGGTAGCCAGGTTTGCAGACTGAAAATCCTTAAAAGAAATAAAGACAACCCCCCCAAAATGCCGGCCGTCAGTTCCCAATCAGAGCTGTACAAGCTTATGTGAGTGTGAGGCAGGTCCTGGTACTGCATGGGGAGCGGGGTGTGCAGGCGCGACCGGGTGCATGGTCGAGTTGTTGTTCCTCCAGCTCAGAGGACGTGCCGCAGCCTGTGCCACATCCTGCAATGAGCCCCAGTGGAGGGGTGCGGGGGGAGCCGGGCCAGGCCGAGCCGAGCCCCCGCCCTCCCTCCCTGTCTGCTAGACATGCAGCCGTTTTCTGTCTGCCCACACAAAGCTCTTTCCAGGGATGCACAGTAGATACATAAACATTCACAATGGAATAAAACTTGCAAGAACAGGGAACCTTCTAACAGAAACTGTTGAAAGGTTTGCACAGCCTGTCCTTGTCTGCTGCTGTCCTGCCTCCCTCTGTCTCCTATTGGCTGCCCAGGCACTGCTGTGCCATGTCATTGGCTCTGGCAGCTGCTGCTCTGAGATCAGACAGGACAACAGACCAGCTGCACCGCCCTTTTTGTAACTCAAGTGCTGAAACAAGGATTCAGCATGCAAGGAAGGTGAGATTGGTTTGATTAACTGCCATGGCTCTAGTTGTTATCTAACACAAATTACTTACTTGTAGATTCAAACTCCTATCTGACCTGTGTAACTGCATGCAAAGGCATTTTGCAACATTTAAAAAAAAACATTTACAGAGATGAAATATTTTCACTTTGGCTGATTAACTTCAGTGCAGCAAATACATTCTAAAATAGCTGATAAAGCATGCTAATTAGCAGAACGAATAGCTAGAAAAATTGCAACTACAACAGGCACATTCACAAGGTGAATTGAGAGAGCTCCATAAGCATTTTTATAGTTAGACTACTGCGCATCAAAGGCAAATGTAATTTTAATTGAATTTCAATTTAAAGTTGTGTTTGATTATGTGACATTCAAAGTAAAATATGTAATTTCCTTCTTATAATTTTCTGACACATTTTGAAATGCAGTTAATGCTTATATTTTAATTTGCCCTTTCCTGTGTTCAAAATATTCTCTGGAGTCTTTATTTTAGGGATGAACCTACAAATTATGTGCACAAGGCAAGAAGTAAGTTTTAGGTTGTGAATGCTGGAAGAAAAATTAAATTCTGGCAGTGAAAACAACAAAGATTTCACCTCCAAAGAATGTACGGTCGGCCCTCTTGCACTTCGCGCCCCCCATATTGTGGCTTCCCATCTTAGTGACATGACTTTTCAGTGATTAAGGAGACCCCTTAACACAACTGTGCATGCGCAACCTGGCACTCATGAATATTCAACTAGTCATGAATATGCAAATCAACCCGCACAACTGCCACAGTGGCGGCAGCCCTGCCACTTCCTCCTGGCTCCTGGATGGTGGCAGGAGCAGCAGTGGCATCGTCACTGCTCCTGGCCCCAGGACGGCAGTGGTGGCACTGGCCCCACCGCTTCCCCCCCACCCCAGCACAGCCACCACGGCAACTAATACACAGCAACACAGTGCCGAAACAGCACCAGGGAGCCGTCTGAGGGTGCGGGGCAAATTTGCATATTAATGAGCTGCCATTCAATGCGGAAGTAGTGCTTCGCAGGACCCAAATAAGACCGTGGTTCCGTGGTATAGGAGACCTGACTGTATTTCAAAAATCAAATTAGTTTAATACTGTGAACATGAAGACAATTAGAAGTCCACTAAACTGGCAATACATAATGCCATTTCCATGATAAACTTGCCTGTTATTACTTATACCTCTGCTTTATTAGCAAATTTTGCATTTAACCATTTCTTACAGACTAGTTCACAGTTTGTATACTACATATTTTCCACATGTTTTAGAAACAAAACCTGTAAATCTAACAGTGAAATAGATCATGATGCTTCGCAAAAACCGGCAGGCCCTCCTGCATACAAAAAGTAGTTACCAATAATATGAAGGACAGAATATTCCAATTTCCAGATACTTCCACTCATATTGCTATTATATTTATTAATTTCTGACTTCATTCCCAAATTTGACAGGAATAGTATTGGAATGCTATGGATAAATCAGAAATAGTTGCTTGAAAACACTCTTTACAAGTTCTAATGCACATGTAGCAACAGAAATGAAGACACAATCTCCCTTGTCTAATGTTTTTGTCTACCAGTATCTATAAAAGATGCCTTTTTTGAACCTAGCATGGTCTCCAAAAACAGAAAAATTACATCATAGGTGCTCCTAAGCAGCAATATGAACAGAGAAAGTGTGTTTGTCTTGTGGGGGTTTTTTCTACATGAAATGACTATGTTTTTATTCTCCACAACAAAACCAATCCTGTGCAGAAAGAAAATTCCTACCTAAACCCCACTAGTTTCAATTATTAATACAATTTATATTTTATAGCAAAGTAAGTTTCATCCTGCAACATTCTTTTTAATAGCACAGCCTGCCATTAGGAAGTTTTGACAATACATTATGAAGATATAAAGTAATGCTACACTGAAAAACACCTGGAGCAGTATTTCTCAAACATCACTCCTTCTCAATCAGAGCAGGGTGCCAGAGCATCCACAAGTTACAAAGTAATGTGCTGTCAAAGGGATGCAGGTCTCAGGACCACACAGGATAGCAGATATACTTTGCTTTTCAGTTACATTGTGTTTAAAACACAATGTCTCAAATTTGTGAATCCACATACATATTAAGTTAATTTTTCTTCACTCAACATTTATGTCAGATGAATTTGAGTATGCGGACACCATCTATGCTCACCTCTGGGACTCAGTAAGAGTTTTACTGTTTTACTAACCAGTGAAACATATTCATATGTTTCTCAGTTCTCTACAATGGGCATTCAGTATCTCTACTTTCAATATCTCAACCTGATTGATACACTCTGCTACCCTGTTTCTCATCACCTTCTGCAGAAAAAGATTTTCAACATAATCTCGTCTTTAAGGAAGAAACAAAATCACAGCTAGGAACTAGCAGTTATCCAACAGTTCTAAGAGAGCACACAAAATGACTTCTTTCTTTCCCACTCATTGCTTGTTAGACATTTCCATAAGCCATGGGATGCTGAAGAACAACACAGACTAACCTAAACTGTTTCAACTCTCCCAAATTCATTTCAATGAAAGTTTATCACTCTGCACAGAACTTCTCTCCAAGCAGTTTTCTGAGACAGCCTGCAAACAATGGGCTTCATGGAAAAGAGATATGGACACTGTTACAAAAGACTTCAAAACTAACAGGCAAGTCAGTTGCTGAATGATCAGTTAGATGGGCAACACCAGTAGGTCTGGTTTTTAAACAGGCACAAAGTTTGGCCCCACCATCAGAACTTCTTGAAACTGAAGCATGAGAAAGAATAAGATCCATAGCTCACTGAAGACTTCTTTAAATGCCAGCCAAAAATCAAAATGAGGGAAGCCACATGCAAGGGTCTCACGATAGGACAGGCAGAAGATACCCTAACACTTTATGGCTTAAAACACCAGGAAAGTTACAAAAATGAATAGTGGCTTAAAGTGCCAAAACAGGATTTCAATGGATAAGGAACTTGGCTTCCTCTGCTCAAGGCTTAAAAATTCCTGGGTTGTGTTAGTGCTCCTTAATTCTGTTGTGTATACATTCAAAATTGTGACTTCCTTTTGTCTTCCTACAGATTTCTTCATCTTTCTCCATCTCCACTTCTTTGTATGGAACAGGTAGTATAGATAGTGTCCACGGAGGTAACAAGAGCGTGGACAACAAATTGCTCCAAAGTCGTCCTTTACAAGGCACTCCTCAGTAAAAGCAAGCAGTAGCAAGAGTAATGGCTATTAGGACAGTGAGCTGGCCAGCACTGGAAAAAAGTTTGAGAGGCTACCTCCACAGGAGGGCAATAAAGATGGTGAAAGACCATTAGGGGAAGCCAGAGTGTGATGCTTTCAAGCATTTGTCCCTACCACCACCTTTCCAGGGAGCACCTGCAGAGTAGAAATGAGGACTACTGAGCCATGACGCAGGGCAAGCTTCCCCAGCGCAGAGGCAATGCAATCATGCACAGCGGCGGTGACAGCAGCAGTGTGGCTGAAGGGAAGCCCAGGGACTCTCTGGGGATCTCCCCAGTCGGAGTGGGCTCAGAAATGCTTCCCTTTGCTCCCCTGTGCTGTGAGAGGTCATGAAGAGATGCCCAAAACGCTCCCCGGCGCTCCAGAGTGGGAGGGGGAGGTAGATGGGCATAGCCTATTTGCATATTCATGCTGTGCCTGTGCTTGTGCATTGAGCAATTCATGGGACCCTCAGGAGACCTGCAACCCGCAACTGCAGAGGTATGACAGTAACAAAAAAAAGTTGACAGCCAACACACTAAGACAGTGCATGCTGAAAAGCACTGCTATAGAACCCCAGAGATTATTTAATGGAACAGGAAATTTTCGTTTCCTCCAACAAAATATCAACATTCTTGCTTTCATCCCATTATGGATAGGGAAACTACAACCTCTTAGATAATACGAGAATGTCTTACAGCGTCTGACTGTCATGGAACAGATAATCCTGTGTGCTATTACGCAGCACCTGCAAAATAACTATTACATTAGATCTAGACAACACAAATTTAGGAGAGGTAGGTCCTGCCTGACCAACCTGATCTCCTTTTATGAACTGGTGTCTTACCTGGTTGACGATAGAAAGGCCGTGGATGTTGTGTACTTGGACCTTAGCAAGTCTTCGACATGGTTTCCCATGGTAAACTTCAGAAGAAATTCCCAGAGTGTGGATTGGATAGGAGCATTCTGTGCTGGGATAGGAATTGGTTGGATGGACAAGCTCAGAGAGTGTTGGTAAATGGTGCCACATCCAGCTGGCAGCCAGTCACTAGTGGAGTCCCACAGGGATCAGTGTTAGGCACAGCACTGCTCAATATCATTATTGATGACATGGATGCGAGAATAGAGACCACCATTAGCAAGTCTGAAGATGATACCAAGCAGGGGGCAAACGTTGAACTGCCAGAGGGTAGGAGGGCCCTTCAGAAGGACCTTAATAGGCTAGAGAAATGGGCAGATTCTAATAATGTGAGATTTAACAAGTCCAAGTGCCGGGTTCTTCACTTTGGACACAACGATCCCATGCATCGCTATCGGCTGGGGGAGGAGTGGCTGGAGAATGGTGAAATGGAGAGGGATTTGGGAGTAATGATTGATAGAAAACTTAGTATGAGCCAACAGTGTGCCCAGGTGGCTAAAGAGAGCCAATGGCATCCTGGCTTGTATCAGGAACAGTGCGGCCAGTCAGATTAGGGAAGTTATTCTTCCCCTATACTTGGCACTGGTCAGACCACATCTTGAGTACTGTGTGCAGTTCTGGGCTCCTCAGTTTAAGATATTGAACTGCTTGAGAGAGTCCAGAGAAGGACAACAAGGATGGTGAAAGGACTGGAGAACAAGCCCTGTGGGGAGCAACTGCGGGAACTGGAGCTGTTCAGTCTGGAGAAGAGGAGGCTCAGAGATGACCTGATTGCTGTTTACAACTACCTGAAGGGAGGTTGTAGTTGGGTGGGTGTACACCTCTTCTCTCAGGCTACCAGCACCAGAACAAGAGGATATGGTCTTAAGTTACTCTAAGGAAGGTTTAGACTGGATGTTAGGAAGTATGTTTTCACAGAGAGAGTGATCTCTCATTGGAATGATCTGCCCATGGAGGTGGTGGAGTTGCCATCCCTGGATGGATGAGGAACTCAGTAACATGGTCTAGATAATGGGAGGCTCAGATGGACAGAGCATGATGCCCATGGCTCCAGGGTTGTGGGGTCAACCCCTGTGTGGGCATTCACTTGGGAGTTGGACTAGATGATTCTTGTGTGTCCCTTCCAACTCAGAACATCCTGTGATTCTGTGATTACAAAAATTAGTGCTCTCTATGTCAGCAAGAGTTTACCACTGACTTGAATTTTCATTTGTTCTGAAACTGGAGAAGTATTCTGAGCCAATGCTTTACACACACCACCACCACAAAAATTAGCACTTTTATATGAGGAATTATTGTGGTTTTCTCTTGTTTTGAAAATGGTGATATTTTCAAAACACTCTCTGCCATTTCCACATCAGACGCAATCTTTTGATTTATGTTCTCTCCACATTTGCATATCACAGAATTCAGATCATCTTTTCTAAATGAGAATGCCTGGAGACGGCCTAGGATCTTTAGCTCCTTCCTGTGCTGTAGGAATTCTGGTCTTCAGTTAAGCTATGCCTGATCACAGACACCCTTGAGCTGGACATCAACCTATGGACTGACTTGACCTCAGTCCTGCCTTGTCACTGTAGTTTTCCCCAGCATTTGCTGAATGAGGTCCTGACCTATGGAATGGTTTTCTGGTTTGACCTTGCACCTCTCCCCTTGCCATGATTTTACCTTATGGTATTAACTCTTGGTAGCATCTGGTTACTGTCTCTGGGGTTGCCTTGCTCAGATGCTGTGGAACTGGGATGAAGGCGGTGAGGTCCCAGTCCTGTTGCCTTATCCCTTAACTTCTTGCCCTTATCCCTTAACTTCCTTATCCCTTTGTTTCCTTGCAAAGAGCTCTGAAAAGACATACAATTCAATTCATTCAATTTACCTTAAAAAATATGATTCAATTAAGAACTCCAATTCACCACCTTCAAAATTTTCAAACCATTTCAGTGGATTCAGGTGTTGAAAATGTAGTATGTGCTTTAAAAACAAGCAATGACAGGGAAGACTGAATTCATGAGACATATTTCTATTTGGTACACATTAAAATAGCATATTAAGGAGAAAAGGGACATATTTGCAATGTTATCTAGTCACTTTCTGTAGTGTAGATCCATCAGCAGGAACATTCTGGTCAATTAAAACATCAAGTTTCATCCATGCTCCACACAAGTATCTTTTGTTTACTGAACGAAAGTGCATTGAAGCATTTATAGTTTTTTAAAATGTAATTTCCAGTTACTGTAATTATACACCAGAAGCATTTCACATGGATTAATGTTTAAGAGTTGCCTCTATATCATCATTTCTAAAACTCACCAATTTCCCCAAATTTGGGCTTCAATCATTGCTTTCATATATACTTTTATGAATAATAAGTTGTATCTCTGCATCAGCTTGCAGAATAAATTATTTTACTACACCAAAATATAAGCGTAACTACAGTAATCCCTCGCTACTTCGTGGTTCATGAAAGACTTTTTTCCAGCAAAGACATTTTTCAGCTTCCCCCCTTGTTCACCTCTCAAGGAGCAGGGGAACGGCAGTGTCGGCAGGTGCTGCTCGCTCAGGGACCACCCAGAGCTCACTCACTTACAACAGTGTTGCAAAGATTAATAAAATGCTGGGGAAGTTTTATAACACTCTCTTAAAGGTATATTAACCAAGCCGCCATGCAAAGTCCTCCTCCTGCTCTGATTTCTCTTGTTTGCTCCTGCTTTCTGTTTGCTCCTTTCTCCTGCTTGCTGGTGCTTGCTCCTCCTGCTTGTGGCTGAGGAGACAAGGGGAGGGACATATCTGCTATTTTGCAGATTTCACTCATTGCAGCAGCAGAGAGGAGGCAGTCCAGAAGGTTCCTAGAGATAGGTGATGATTGTAAGAAAAGATTGGATGAGGAACTCAGGAACATGGTCTAGATAATGGGAGGCTTGGATGGACAGAGCATGGTGCCCATGTCTCTGGGGTTGTGGGTTTGATCTCCGTATTCGTGGATTACAGGTCTCCCATGGGTCCCATGAATGGTCCAATTTGCAAATTAGGTTAGCGGGGAAAAAAACATGAATCACAAGGAAAAACCATGAATCACAAGGAAAACCATGAATATCACAAACTCGGAAGCATGAATCACAAGGAAAACTGCTGCAATCGCAAAACGCAAAAAAGCGCAAACATGCGAATATGCAAATACTGCGCATGCGTCAACCGGAAAATCCTGCAAACCTACGAATAGTATTCGCGGATTAGGAAACCATGATTCAGAGCAGCCACAAATAAGAAGGTGCGAATGAGTGAGGTAAAAGACAGATGCTACAAATCAGTTACACAACCTGCAACTTATAAGCATGACTAATAGGTGAGAGACATCAGTGTATGACAAATTGTACTATATATCCTTTAACATTGGATCTGCATGGCAGACAGCTAACCACAAACCTGCAAGTCAAAACCACAAAGTTTAAAGCCTCAGTGAGTACATTTCTTTGACCAAGGACAGAAAATTCAACAGTAAAGCAGTGATCATTTATCACTGCCAGCACACAACAGCTCTGACGTACTAGAAAATATCCAGCTTGATGTAACTTGCAGCAGTCAACCAAATATGCCACTTAGTAAAACCATAGCATAATATACCTTGAGTATTACACACAGTGGTGGTCTACTCCTCTCAAAAGGGGTGGAACAAGATAAAAAAGGTGTGAAGAGTTTGGAGAAAGAACAGTATTATGGGAGCATTATGAAGATTGACACACTCCAGGGTGGATAGAATGCTCTTGAGTGGTTTTGAGCTTATCGACTATTCAGTGCCATCACAGTAAAAGATCTAGAGGACATTAATGAAACAGGCATATAGAACAGATGAAATGTGCAGCACCTTGGCACATAATCCCAAGGAACCTGAAGTTTATATTAATCTTAAATCAACTGGAAAACTTATCAAAGAATAATTGACCAACTTGATTAAATATGAAGATAACCACCTCTCACATAGGAATTGGTGGGAGCTGGGGGAGTAGGCTTGGAAATCATCACAATATTCTTACAGTGTTTTTTTATTTCTTTTTCTCCAGATATTTCATCACTGTGCTGGTAACACAATAGCTAGACAGGGCTTTATTTAGGCTTAGCAAGGTGGGTTTTCCTGGTCCTTAACCTTCCTCCAGACAGTGTGGCTGATGAGCAGGCTGCCCCTTTAGCTGGAGCCAGTTGTTCCACAGCTAGTATGGAGGGCATCTCACCCAGCTTCCTACAGGCTGATGACAACTTGCAGTACCTTTGACCAAAGAACTGTAGACACAACCTCACATGTACATGTAAGTACAGTAGCTGTGAGGATATAACATTGTACCATGCCAGTCCAAATAAAACACATATATCCAATGTATCAGCCAATTTTTACTCAACTACAGTTGGACAACTGTCATTCTTTCAGGCTTGTGCCACATGCTGCCAAAGCTGTCCTGAACAATGAGAGAAATTCAAAACCAGTCCCTGTATTTTCATTCCTTTTACACACCAAAAGCAACAATCTGATAGATTAGTGGTTCTGCACCATATATGCTAGGAACATAACAAACACAAATACCATGCTACGAAGGTAAATTCTTTTTCCCTGGGATTTCCTGTATTTAGAACTCAAAAGCACCTTTTGTAGAGTAATACAAAATGCTACAAAAGACTACAAAGTTACTTTTTGCCTTGTTTTCACCCTAATACCTGAACACTCATGATCTTCTAAGTGTTTATCTGCAGAATTCTTTTCTAGGTAAAACCTAGTACAGTGAATCCCCACTGTATCGCGACTTCTCCATTACGACCCCGCCCATTTGCAAAGCAAATTTTTCGCAATTATGATTCAGTGGTCCACGAGCTGACAGCTGCCTGACACATGTGCAGTCACTCTGCTCTGCCGAGGGGCGGTGCCGCAGTGCCTGTGCCCTTTTCTCGCCTGTGCCGAGACAGACTACGGGAAGGAGCAAAGAATTGTCCGCAGCGCTTCGGAGTTCCAGGGGGTGGAGCAATGGGTGTGGCCTGCATGCATANGCAATGGGTGTGGCTTGCATGCATATTAACGAGCTGCAGTTATTTGCGAGTTTAGTGTTTCACGACAGCCTTGGCCTGTCCCTTTCCTCGCGAAGGAGGGATTATAACTGTAATTGTTGTCTCCTAAATGGATACAGAAATAAGGCAGCAAAACTACACCTGAAATACAGTCAACCCTCTTGCACTTCACGCCCCTCACATTGTGACTTCAGATCTTAGCAGCACGATTTTTTAGCGATGAAGGAGGCTCATTTTGCAACTACACACGTGCGACCTGCCGCCGCCACGGCAGCACGACCACCCATGCTGATACGCTAGCGGCGATGGCTCCACTTCCCCACCCCCCTCGGGCTCTGCCGCCTCCCAACCCCACCCTGGGCATGGCTACCATGGCAACCGATACACAGCAACACAGTGCTGAAACAGCACCAAGGATCGTCTGAGGGTTCGGGGCAAATCTGCATATCAATGAGCAGCCATTCCATGCGGAAGTAGGGCTTTGCGGAGCTCAATTAAGACCGCAGGTCCGCAATATAGGAGACCCGACTGTATATGCATGCAGATCACTTCAACTTTGTGTCACCTTGCAATCCAAAAAAAATAACTATAAAACTTTGGAAAGTAAGTCTAGAGTAAAATTTTCTTTGTTTACACACAGTAGCAGTAAGTACTGCTACTAAATGAAGTATCTTTATGTTTTGATTTCTTTACAGATAATGTAGGCAATCACTGGGTAAAAACAGGGGATGTTAGGCAGGTTTCAAAGAGAGCTATTAGACTAGATGGGTTCCAAGAGCAATTTTAGTTGCAGATTATATGCACGGAAATTACACAACTTGGTGTTTCTGATTGGCATATACTTATTAAATATCAGAAGACAGCGGGCCAAATATTGATCTATTCAGATTTTAAAAATCAATAATCCAGCTTAGCTGAAAAGACATAGTAAGTGCTCCCATGCTTTTAAATACTGTAAATTTTACTAGGATTTTAAAAACATTTCTTGCTAGTGAACATCAGTTTTATGTGATCTACCAATGATTGCATTGATTTGAAGATTTAGAAATTATAAATTTAGTGTATAGAGATGTATAGCATAGAGATTTAAGAATTTTATTGGATTAGTGGAAATTTAGTAAATTTCTAGGGAATTTTAGAAAGATTGGTTAACTTTAGAATCCTTCAGAGGGCCTGAGAACTAAGGCTGAATATTAAAGGTGAAAAGACCAGTTCTGTGCCCTCTGAAGGGAAACAAAATCGAAAGTTAGCCAAAACAAGGGGACAGGAATTAACAACATGGCAGCCAATTGGTTGAAGGATCCATAGCAAGTGACATAATGCTGTAAAAATGAATATTCATTAGGCAATTTGCATATGGATGAGGCAAGGGGTTAAGAAGGGGTGACAACTTGGGGCAGCCCTCTTTTGGCACCTGGCAGTGGCAGGGGGCACTGCTGGCTCTTTCCTCTGGCCCTTAGGCCAAAAATAAATTTTTCTGTAGAGTGCAACCGATTGCCTTGAGTCCTGACTGATTTTCTTCAAATTAGCATGAATGGCACTTAAAAGATTTTTTTTAAATAAACATATACCACATGATCAAAGAATAATCAAACAAAGAGTTAAGCAGGAAATTAACTAGTAAGAAATACAAACAGAATGAGAACAGTTCATGTATATATAATAACTATGCGCTAAAAGCAAATTAAAACTTATTTGAAAAGCACCTAAAAAATATCTAACAGGGTTTAACAAACTTATATTCAGCAGTCTATTATTTCACATCCTCTTTGGATGCTTGCCTGCTATTTTATATTGCAGGCAATTATTAACCTGATATTTAAATGATCCTCTATCAGTCTTTTAACATGAATTTTGTATTCAATACAGAACTCATCACAAACAACATGCTCAGAGCCAGTTTGAAAATGCTCAAGGGATAAATCCAAACAATCACCAGCAGTCAATTTCAACAAAAATTAGTATGTAACAATAATCCACCTCACATCCCAAGTAATTACAATTTCATATGCTTAAAACATACAAAAAATAAACTATAGCACAGGAGTTGGAAGTACACTGAAAATTTCTATTATGGATGAAGGGAAGGATTAATCACGTATCACAGTTAGTACCAGGTGGATAATTAAGGACTGAAGTACAAAGGGAATACAAAGATTAGTGCAAAGACAGAATAAAGACAGTAAAAATACCTGTTGGAATTACTGAGAAATTATCATAGGATCACAGAATATTCTGAGTTGGAAGGGACCAACAAGGGCCATCGAGTCCAACTCCCATAGACTTGTGAGGATCCAAGCCGCTCAGCAAGTCTTTAACTACCTTCTCCTGGATTATAGGGGGGTTATACTGTACCCTTATCCCATCCTTCACTTCAGAAGTCCAGTTGTCCTATAGGCAATCTGTCTTGCTGTTAAAAGCAGAGGCAAAGAAGCCATTAAATATCTCTGCATTTTCCTCAGCTTTAGTTACTATATTCCTCTCTGCATCCAATAAGGAGTGCTCTGCATCCAGTGTCTTTTTTGCTATTAATGTATTTATAAAAACACTTCTTGTTATTCTTCACAGAAACGGCCAGCTTGAGTTCCATCGGGGCTTTTGCCTCTCTAATTCTCCTCCTACATGACTTAACAACATCCTTAAACACACCTTGGCTTACTTCCCCTTTCTTTCAAAAGTGATGCATTCTCTTTTTTTCCCTAGTTCTTTCAGCAGCTCTTTGCCCATCCAGGCCAGTCTTCTACCACTCTAACTCATCTTTCAGCACTTTATCTCACAGTAGTAGAAAATGAAAGAAATTTTAAAGAACTGATATTATTATATGACTATATTAGCTTCTATATTATGCATACTGGGCAGGAATATTCAAAGCATATCAACTGCCTTAAAGACCTAGACTGAAAAAGTATGCTGACTGAGGGGGCTATAAAAACACAAGACTGTCATGGACATATTTAAGAAAACCCCACACAGTTATAGACACTGCAAGATGAATCCTGGATTTTAAATGTCTCCCAAAAGTAATACTTTGTGGCACATAAATAATTTTTATCTTCCCCACATTTGGTATTTTCTGTTTATTTTAATAGTTTGATATTTGAAATATCAAAAATACTATATCCCAGTCCCCATTAAACAATCGTTCCTCTTCAAAAACCTTATTTTTCAAAGAAAATTAATGACCTTACATCCACAACAGGAAAAGCAGAATACAATTAGCAAATTACAGAGCTGTCTACCATATTGCTCTGAATCATGCGACAGGGTGCAGCAGTGCCTGCTGACAGGCAGGGGACAGGAATTGAAGAAGGTGATGCCTCTGCTGCATGTCCCTCTCTTTAGTAAGCCCTAGGCAGCCTGCCTAGATTCCATGCCAAAGCAGGTCCTCAGGCAAGGAAGAAATTACAGGCTGCACAAAAGAGCATGTAACATAGTAAGTGCAGGGGGAAAAAAAAAAAGAGCAACACAAACGGGAGAGTAGGTGGAAAATGACTAAGTTTAATGTGCTGCACTTTGGAAAAGACATGCCTGTTTTACTGCTGTTAAAAATAAACAAACAATTAAATACTCCAGATTTGTCTCTCATCTAGCATGTTTATGGTAGTTTCAGGAACTTCTACGGTATCATGGGAAATGTTTCCATAACTGAGGAAATTTAAATCACATTTGAATAAAGATGTTTTGGAAACAAGTGAATTGCATGTCTTTTAGCTTTGCCTGTGCTGTGCTCGGTTGGTAGCTTTTTGAGGAACTACTGCACCAGGAGACTATCAAAATAGTGTGTGACGTTAACTCAGATGTGGCGATTTGGTCCTTAATTAAGATCAGCATGACCTAGGTCACTGCAAACACCTCCAATCCTTAATGATGACAGGAAAAGCCATTCACAAGTTAGAATCAAATTTCCTCTATGTTAAGAGAAACAAATCAATCTGGATTTTAAAGCGCAGGTACTGCAGGGGTAAAGCCGATACAGAAAGGCTCTTTAGATGCTCTATGATAGACGAGTAGAAACAGATTTTCCTTTTCTTCTTTCTGAGCTGCTTTCAAAAGTTGTCAAAGGCAATTACCATCAACACTTACAACATGGGGAGGGAGCCAGAAACCTTTATGAGCATTGCCAGGTGAGGAACATAATATTGAACTCAGCAACACTGTGGCACCAGATGATCCTTGCAGCTACTCCTGGCTTTGTAATATACACAGTAGCCTTTCCTTCTGTTTGAACAGCACACTAACGTACTTTCTGGCCCTGGACAAATCAGGGTTGTAATGCCTTCCAAACTCATCTGATAATATAACACACCTCATATTCTAGGTGAAAAGTAATGAAATTCCCCACAGTGCAGGTAGAGACAACAAACAAAACCACAGTAAGGAAACTCATTAAGTTATATTGATTTTTTTAAAACTTCTGGAAAGCAAGCTGACTTTTTTTGTACTGTACAAAAGATTCTAAAATACATAATGATACTAATCCAATCTGTTTAGAATAAACAAGAATACAGCCAAATACATGTAATATGTTCTTCTCCACTTCAGATCTGAACTTTTCCTTTGCAATAATTGTGCAAACATTATCTAGGATGTTCAAGGCCAAACTGTATGACTTCAAATATAAAAATCAACATTTAACTAATAAGGAAATGAAATAAAAGGAGGCATGCAGCATAAAAGTGATACCTCAAAGGACTTCAAATAAATGAACATGACTTCAAAAGACAAAGCCAGGGAGACCCCGGTCAGCTCTTCTGAATTCCAAAGCAACACACTGTGGCACTTTGGTACTGATGAAATGTTATCACTGCTCTACCTCTAGAAAGCACATAATTTTACAGAATTCCAGAATCAACTAGGTTGGAAAGGTCTCTGAGTCCAACCTTACACCAACTGGTCTACTCGACCATGGCACTAAGTGCTACATCCTCTTCTTAAATACGTACCTTCAGTGACTCCACTAATTCCATGTCAGCCCATTCCAGTGCCTAATCACTCTCTCTATAGAGAAAGTTATGTAACTGAATACAGCTCTGGATTTATTTTCTTTTTCAACCAGCTCAAAATCTTCTTAAAAAGCAGAAGAGAATTAACTTCTGTTAAATGTCCTTTAATTTGATTCTCTTCAACACCACAGAGAATGGGAAAAACAAAACCACTCAACAAAACAGGTAGAGTTGGCTGTCGCAGTACAGTATTAATCATATTTGCCGTTCCATTTCCAAAAGCTTACTTACGTACATGTAACAGCACGGGAAATTTATCAACTATTAAAAATTTACTGCTGTAAATGGCAGTAAAAGAAAATTGAACAGCAATCTATGTAGGAGGTATATACACTACTTGCTTCTCCAAGCCAATATACCCCTCTAGACAGTCTCGATTTTCAGAGGCAGCACTGCATTCATGTGGTCTGTGTTTTGAGCTATGAGTAATCAAACCTGATGGTCTGTTGCTCACATCATGGCAAAGTACATAAAGTTGATGAAGAAACAAACTGCATGGAAAGAAGACTTCTATACTTGGGTCCAGACTTGTAAAAAAGTCCTGTGATATTCAGATGTGTTTTATTTCAGCTGGACTCACTGAATTAAAATGAAAGTTACATCAAGGCAAACCTAACCAAAACCCCTCACTAACTACAGATGAAACACAACAGTAGAGTCCACAGACTTTGACTTGCTAATAAAACAGCATGTGTAGAAGAGGGAAAAAATATATTTATCTCTGTCCTATACATTTTATATACATAATTTTGCATACTATATATACACCCATATATATGCACTAATACTATTAAGACCTCATACAATGGCAAGTATTTCATCACTGCTAAACTGGTGAATACCATAGAACACACCATTAACTTTTCCTGAAAAATACTAGAACTATCTCATATCCACAATATGAACATACATATTTGCAATCCTGAGTTCAAGAAAATATGTGAAAATATGTACGAGTTTTGAGCCATACACACTGTAGTTCTACTTTGATCCCTGTCTTGGATGGTTGTTAAGGGAAGACTCTAATACCTGAAACATAAAACTCCTTTGAGACACTGCTTATTGCTCTCTAGTGAACTGACTTTGTCAGGTGAAGCACAACATCCATAATGTATTCTGAAAATTTTCATATGAGTAGCTACACAATTATCATTGCCTTCTTTTGGCATCCAGTTAATTTGACAGTAACTGCATTATTGTTCAGATACGATGCAGTTTTGGGGTTTTTTTTCTTAATTCATGTCCATTTATATCCATTTATAGCTTTTGGCAAATACGTGTTTTAAAGAGGAATAAAGTTATATTATCAAAAAAAAGAAATATCAACTTGTTCCTCCTGGTCTAGATGGGATTATCTGCTTCTAGATTTTCACTTACTACATCCCTAGAAGCATATTTTTTTTTCAATATTTAGCTTCACAACTCTTAAATTGGAATTGTTAAAAAAAATATTTACAATAATCCAATAAACAACAGCCCTACAGAAACAATCCTAACTGCTCAGGTTTTAGCATAATAAAACATAATCATAGCTACCATTTTCTCCTTTAGAATTATTTTTAGTACAAGCAGACTTCACCATTTTAGCTTCTGACATGAAAAGCGAACCTATTTATTTCTCTTGCTTCACCCTAACAAATGCATTACAGTTCTTTTGAATCTCCTTCAGAAACTACAGAATCATGTGCATTTTGTTAGGAAAGATGTTCTAAGTCTTTACCTCAAAACTTCATGGGTCAGGTCACTGACATTTCATTTCCTTCACTAGTAACATTTCAGCTAATTTATCTTGCCTTGAGCAGCCGGCTCATCTTTTTTTTTCCTCTTTATTAAGGGTCATCTGAATTTACAATGACCTACTTCTTTACTAAACAAGCATGTTATGAAGTATTAATGGGTTTTCTGTCTTATAGACTGTGCTTTCATATTGTATAACGGAAAACTCTCAGATAGGAGAAAGGCAGTAAGAAAGATCAAAGGCATAGAATGGCTTCTAAATAAGGGAAGATAAATAATTTTCAGTTCTCCAGCCTGGGAAAGAAATTACAGGAGAGGCATGACAGAAGCTTATAAAATCGTAAGTGATCTGAAGAGTGTGAACTGAGCTCAACCTCTCAGCTTTTGCCAGTGCAAGAATTTGGAGGATGCAAACAGATCATAGATTTGAAACAAGCAAAAGATGGTTCCTCCTACAATTCAGTTAAGTTACTGAATGCATTGTCACAAGATCCTGTTAAGAAAGATACATTTATTGAAGGATTAAAAATATTTTTAAATAAAAATTTTAAAAGGCTCAGCTGGGTTGGAAAAAGAAGTATGAAATATTTCTAAAAAAAAGAAATAAGCAAAAATGGATTTCAAACAAAGGCGTGAGGGAAGTAGAAAGAAGAAATAAATCATGGGGGAAAACTTTCAGCAATTTACAAGGAAAAAATTGAATTTGGAAGGCCAAAATAAAATGGCAGACATCATAGAATGACAGAATGGGTAAGGTTGGAAGGGACCATAGTGGATCATCTGGCCCAAACTCTGGTCACCTCGTCCAAGAAGGGGCATCTTGAGCACAGGGCACAAGACTACACACAGTTCAGGAGTATCTCACTTTTTACTTTTTATAGTTTATAGTCAATACGAAGCAAAGGGTGCCAATTTCGGAGCTATCAACATGGTGTCCAACAGTCTTAGTTTTCAAGAAGGGAATGCAAAAGAAGCGAATTTAACTGCACACACTTCAACTGAAAAAGAACATTGCGGATACAGAGGAGCACCACCCCAGCAGTTAAGTCCAACTCTTGCCCTAAATCTTAGATCCTCAGGTCTC
The DNA here is from genome assembly GCA_013390025.1 of Pitta sordida. Lineage (NCBI taxonomy): Eukaryota > Metazoa > Chordata > Aves > Passeriformes > Pittidae > Pitta > Pitta sordida. The sequence continues at coordinate 51,870 of WEKX01002711.1, read as the reverse complement.
TGAGACGCCTCAATGTGTTTCACATCAAATCATCCAAATTGAGCCTAACATGAATGAGAATCTGAACACCACTATCTTCATTGTGCTGTTTTCACAAACTAACTAACAGGTACTACCAATTTTTAATAAGAACAGAAGAAACTATGTCAAATTATTCAGAGATGGAAAGAGCATTCATCACTGTAAATCCTTTTTCAAAAGTTGTATTAGTTCAATCTTTCTCAAAAACTTTTAACAACCTTTCTGGCCAGACTCTAACACTCTGAGCTCACCTCTGCTCTTTACTTGTAAATTTCTTTCGGTGACAGTGAAGAGGAAAAAATTGTACACCGCTACCTGAATGCTCAAAGTCTCTCTAGGGACAGCATTGTCTGGCAGTTTCCATCAGAAAAACATTTCTCTTCTCTTGGCACCCCCAGAGCAACTGCCCGCAGTAGTCCTTCACTCTCAGGTATGGTATCAGTTAAGTAATTACACAGTGGCGTTCCAGATTCATTCTTTTTTAACTCTGGTATTATTGTGGATGCCTAGAAGTCTGACACTGATTAGAAAATGTAAAGCAAAAAATCAATTAACTTGCCATGGACTAATACATACACCTGCAACTTCCAGGAGATATGAAAGTTTTATGTTTTCTCATTATGACCATGGACTACGGACTTAGGCTTACCATATACAGTCAGGTCTTATATATCCCAGACCTGCGGTCTAAATTGGGTTCCGCAAAGCCCTATTTCTGCATTGAATGGCAGCTCACTAATATGCAAATTTGCCCCACACCCTCAGATGGCTCCACGGCGCTGTTTTGGCACTGTGTTGCTGTGTATTGGTTGCCACAGCGGCTGTGCCAGGGGGCTGGGGAAGTGGTGGAACTGCTGCGGGTGGGACAGGGCGGACGCAACAGCAGGGCCGCCACCGTGGGTGGGACAGGGTGGGCGCAATGGTGGGGCTGCCACTGCAGGCACGACAGGGTGGGCGCAGCAGCAGGGTCGCCACCATGGCTGTGACGGCACAAGCGGAATGGCTGAGCTGCCATGGCGGCTGTACGGGTTGATTTGTGTATTCATGACTGCCTAACTGAATATTGATGCGTGCCAGGTCGCACATGTGCAGTTGCGAAAAAGGGCCTCCTACATCACTAAAAATCATGCCACTAAGATGTGAAGCTGCAATATGGGGGGCGTGAAGTGCAAGAGGGCTGACTGTACCACATATGAATATGAAGGGAAAGAATGCCCAGTGAAGACACTGAGGACATGTTACACTGTAAAGATATTAAAGTCAAATCTTAATACAGTTCACAAAAAAACCTCCACTTCCTACACAAAAGTCGTAATGCTGTTTACAAATACATAGAATTCTATTTGAAAATATGTGGCTCTGGTTTTTGTAGGAGTTTACTACATCTGGTAGCCTGACAGAGGCAAAGCTGCTACAGTACCACATTCCCACATCCATCCAGCTGTGAAGCATATGGGCACACATGCATACAATGCATGTAGAGAAATACCCAACCACATAGATGAACACAGAACGAAAAAAACAAAAGATCAGTGCAACTTCCCGATCATAGTATCATAGTATCATAGCACTGATAAGGTTGGAAAAGACCTTGAAGATCATCTAGTCCAATCTATGATCCAACTAAATCCTAATATCTACAACATTTATATCATGACCCCCCAGCACCTCATCCAGTCTACCCTCCAGGGACAGCTACTCAACCACCTCTGTGGGCAAAGCATTCCAATGCCAGGTCACTCTTTCAGTGAAAAACTTTCGCCTAATGTCAAGTCTAAACCTCCCTTGCTGGAGCTTAAGACTCTCGTTCTATCTCCAATGGCCAGAGAGAAAAGACAGTTTTCATTCCCTGGTCTCCCTGCACACACATGCACATGCACACAGAACAGGTGTGTCCTTTCATCTAGTTAGAAATGGAGATTGAGAAGAAAACGGGACAGGCAGTATGAGTCAGGGACAGGGTATGGCCAGATATCTGTACTGACCACCAGCCTGTTAACACACAATCAGTGCCTTTTATTGCCATATCCTGCTATTCCCCCTCACTTGTTCCTCCTCCAAATCACTATGATCCCTTCCTTCCCTCACCTTTGGTTCCTTCCTTAAATATTCCATCTTAAGTCTTGTGCAATCCAAAAATCCTCTATCCCTGCATCCACTACCGAAGCCCAGAGCCTGCTGGCAGTTATCCATTCCATCTGTAGGGTGAGCTAGGGAGACATTCCCACTGACCTACCAGGCTGATGGTTGTCACTCCCAGGCACTGGAGCTAATGGCTGTGCTGTGACAGCCCAGCGAGGAGCTTGGGCAAGGTGTCCAATTTGATCTGATTATGCTGTCAGGTTTCCTCTGTCATTGCTTCTCTACTCCTTATATTTTTGCAGATTAGCTTTTAACCAAATCTGACATAACAGTTGATCTAATCTTAAGAGTCAGTGTAGTTTGGAAAGCACAGACAATGGACATCAGCAGAAGGCTGAGACAAGGAAAATATCCAAATCTCCTGGGAAAGCAAGGACACATTTCTTCCAGATAGGACTAGCTAGAGGCATCTGCAATAATTAGCCCAGTAATGAGAAGGGTTGGTCACTGCTGGGGCTACTCCAGCAGGGCTGAACATGGCTCTCCAGCACACCTCCTGCTAACTGGTCTCCTCCTATCAGAGGAGGAAAAACGGCAGAGCTTTGCCACTTGACAACCATCAGCATTAATCTCTCACCAAAGACCTGCATCAGCTGATTCAAATGCAGAACTGGGTTTAACACCGACTCTGCTGAGAAAAGGAGTGTTGCAAAGTGGAATCTTTATTTGTACTCTGCTCTAACCTAGCAGGAGCTTAAAGGTTACTGACAAAGCCCAGGACTGATGACACAGGTAGGTCCAGGGAGGATGCAGAACATGTTTACAAAGGTTACTGCGTGGTCCCCCACTGTCCCAGGCAGGCCAGCTCTGCTTGTGTGCAATCCTGGGATTTGACTCAGTAATATTTTTAGCAAATGCAGCTCAAAAGAAATCTGAAATAATGTAGATGAGAGAAAATAACTAGATAATGATTTAGGGGACCATGTGTGTACCACATGCAAGAGATTCTGAAAGTGACTTGTTCAATACCAATTGGAGTAGAAAGGGAATAATGCATTCAGAGGTCATCAGTGAAGCATCAATAAACTGAACTGAGGCGAGAAAGTACCAAATACACAAGGAAAACATTCACTCTCTAAATGACTGGAGAGTAGGAAAAAAAGTGTCATTGCTGATGACTGAAAAGCAGATAAAGTAAAATCTTAAAGCAAATAATACATAACAGTATTAAAGGTGCCTTATTACCCACCTTTCAAATTTTCGGTATTCTCCTACTTATCAAAATTTGTGCTTTTGTTCGCTTTCTCTGAACAGATAGTTTAATCAATTTCCCCTTTTTGCTGCATGTTCTTTTTGATACATTGTAGCCATTTCTGCTCTTTTAAGTCTTTCAAATTGTTATCCTGTGCTTTTTTTATTAAAAGGAAGGGAGAAGGGGTACAAGACAAGCCCTAAGGATCTTAACGAACCTGAGTTGATGTTATGAAATTAATTAACCATGAAAAATGAGTGGATCTGAATAGCATGTTGGGGCAAAAGAATTGGAGTTGAAATGTCACCATGTCACTACCCTGTTAGACTCAGAGAACAACCAGGGCAACAGCCTCTCTGAGTGTCATACAGAGAGCACACCATCTCCTTTCTCCATTCCTGCCCACTGGTCTGTTTGCGTTGGCCGAAGCAGGCAGATCGACTGGGAGCACTACTCATTGTCACTGTGGGGTGTTCTTTCCACAGGCCAAATTTTACTTACTCTTTCCACAGATCAGGCAATGTGAAGGCATCTAAAACTTCTCTCTCAGAAAGAGAGAGCGTGTGTGCGTTTTGATGAAGGGTAGCATCAGTCAGCATTCAGAGACCACCAGCAAAACTTCAATCAGAACTTAAAACTCCATCTCATCACCTCCATACTAGAGGAAACAGGATCATTGCACACCTCATATTTGCATTCAGTGTGAAGCTCTCTCATACAAGCAGCCACAAACCTTGAATAATCCCAGTGGTTTTACTAAAAGTAGGTATGTGAGTAAATGCCCATCAGGACACAGTCTCTTACTCTCTGAAAAGACTTGGGCAAGAACTCATCTCTATGAGTCTTGGGGCAAAGTGTGGCAAATAACTCTAATAAACAGGACAGATAAATCCTGCTGTGGTGAGCCTGAACAAACACTGCTGTGATACAAACACTGTTAAACTAACACCATACAGAGCGAGACAAAGATTATTCAAAGATGACCCTTAGAAATCTTTTAAACAAATTAACAAACCTCTTCAGAGGAAAACTCAATTTATCTCTTTGGAGCAAGAGTCAGTTCTGGCTTATAAAAGATAAAAATGTGTCTGCATTGAAGAACTCAAAATCTCATTCTTAAGAATTTGAGTTACTCATTTGCATAGGAACTGACAAATAATTTCACAGGTTATTCCCAGTTGGAAGGGACCCACAAGGATCATCTAGTCCAACTCCCAAGTGACTCCCACACAGGGATCGCTCCCCCTACCCCAGAGGCATGGGCACCATGGTCTGTCCATCTGAGCCTCCCATTATCTAGACCATGTCACTGAATTCCTCATCCAGCCTTTTCTTAAACACCTACAGGGATGGTGACTCCACCACCTCCCTGGGCAGACCATTCCACTGAGGGATCACTCTCTCTGTGAAAAACCTCTTCCTAACATCCAGTCTAAATCTCCCCATGCGTAGCTTAAGGTCATGTTCTCTTGTTCTGGGGTCATCAGCCTGAAAGAAGAGATTTACACCCATCGAACTGCAACCTCCCCTCAGGTAGTTGTAAACAGCAATCAGGTCACCTCTGAGCCTCCTCTTCTCCAGGCTGAACAGTCCCAACTCCTGCAGCTGCTCCCCACAGGGCTTGTTCTCCAGTCCTTTCACCATCATTGTCATCCTTCTCTGGACCCTCTCAAGCAGCTCAACATCTTTCTTAAACTGAGGAGCCCAGAACTGGACACAGTACTCAAGATGTGGTCTGACCATGCCAAGTATAAGGGAAGAATAACTCCCTCCAGTTTAGAACTGATTTAATGAAATTTTAAGTTCTTTTTGTCATTCTCTTCTGCAATAACTCTGTCATGGGGAGAGGCCTTTTGTTCTACTGTAAAACTTTTCTCCTTTTTACTGGAACAGACAATAGGTATCTCTTCTTATCTCCCTTTCCCTACCCTGAAAGGAATGTGAGGAATGTGGCCACGGGAGGGGCTTTCTCCTTTTCACTTGACAAACAATGGAGGATCCTGTATCTTATCTCCCCTTCCAGGCAAGGCATATGGCATGGGGAGGGCCTTCTCTCCTTTCTACCAGACTAACAATAGAGGATTCCTTTCTTACCTTCCCCTCCCGGCAAGGCATGTGACGAGGGGAAGGGCCTGAGGGCCAGGGCAGGCTGAGTGACTGCCAATGGCATGTGAAGGCATGCCCACAAGGCATGTGATTTGGGAGGGGCCTGAGGCCCTATAACTACAGCTCCTGGGCTCACAGAGAGTGGTTCATTTAGACCTTTGAAAACTGAGGATGCCTTGCTTTTTCACCTCTGCCATTTCTCCCAGGACCACGTGGATCTTTGACTTCTCATCTCAGCACAGCTTCTCTCCTGCTGGTCATTGGATCTCCCTACAGTCCCTTGGACATTTCGAGAAAGGACCACTGGCTGTTACTCCACTGGTTTGCCTACCCTGGACCCTATTCCTCTGCCCCGGGAGTCCTGGGGGTGCCCTGTTTTTTTCCCTTGAACTATGCACCCTGTTGTACTTGTTTATTTTGCCACTTGTTTACAGTTGTCATTGTTCCAGTGTGGGGTTTTTTTTCTCTTTTAATATTCTGTTATTGTTCAAACATATATATATTATATTAATTTTTTTTCCTTTCTCCCAGTAAAGTTCTTATTTCTCTCTCTATATATATAATTCAAGTATTTCTAAACTTAATTCCTGCTTCATCTTAATTGACCCAGGACAAACACATAGTGGCAACAATTCCTAGAAGGACAGAACTAGGATCTTGAATAGCTAGTATTTCACAGGAATGGAAATCTTTCCATTTATAGGATTAAAGGAACCTATTATTCTTGCTTTGGAGAGAGACAATCTTCTCTAGGTCAGATAGATAAGGATGTGGAAGGCATCAGCTTCCTTCTTCGCTGAGAACAAACTTCTCCTGGGATTCTTTAGGGTGATTTTTGCCCAGGTGTTTGTTGTCCTGTTGAGGCCTCAGTCACTGACCATCTATCAGCCTTCGTTCACGGCATCCATAAGCCATTGAATCTTCTGGAGACCTATACTGTTTCAACATGGCCAAGTCTTTACCATTTGTTAAAACAGCGTAAAGGGCTGTGGATTTCCTGTGTTATTGTATATCAAAAGACACAGAAGCTGGCCTAAGGTTCAGATTCAGACATATCTCTGCACATCTTTGTTTTTCCAGAGCAGCATAAGAGCTTTCACTTGGCCTGAATTCCCAAGCCCTGTGGACCTGAGCTAGCTCAGTGTGGAGCCAGCTTACTTCAAATGTGTATTCTTACGGTTTCTGAACTGACAGGCTGACACACACCTGTGAGAAATACATCCTCAAAGGGACAATAGATTCATGAACATAACTTTATGTCTGACAAAACACAGTATATGCTCTTTGAAGACTGCTGCAATCAAAATTAAAACACATAGAATAAAACCAGAAATAGTGGAAGAATCAAACATCAGTTGTAACTAATACTGTCCCACTCAGAAACAGGTAAGAGCTAGCAGAGTCCACGGACATGACCTTTGCAGGAAATATGCACCATACAGCCTCTAGCATACCCGGAACCAGTCTAAACTGATGCCAGATAAACATGATTTATTACACATAACTAGTGGGAGGCACAGGAGAGACATGATTCCTTCTGAGGCCCACACAGAACAAATAATGATGCCATTCACATGTAACACATACACATGTAACTTCAGAGGGGAAAGAATTACCAAAGGCGCAATCCCTCAGAAGAATTAGGATTTCACAGATGCACAGAATCATCAAGGTTGGGAGAGAACTACAAGATCATCCAGTCCAACTGTCCATCTCACACTACTACTGTAAACTCTAATCCACTAACCCGTATTACCCAGCACCAGATCCAGAATTACTTCAGGGTTTACAGATAATGTCCTCCAGCTGTGTCCCTGGTGGTAAATCAGAGTGGAAGGCAGTGTTGAGCTCCATGATCATCACTTCTTGTATTGCTATTATTTTGCTCACTAGCATCATTTTGATGTGAGTCAAACAACATTTTCTGAGTCTTGAAATGTCTTAGGGAACAGTGTATGTCAGGAATTATTTGGAGAAAGCTGACATCTGACCAACCTGTCAGGGAAAGGAAGAAGGGATGGGAGTTTAGGCAGGTAAACAAAAGCTGTGCCGTGCTACAAGCCAGGATCAGAGAACAGGGCCCCATTTGCCAGCAGCAAAGCTGAAGCTGCTAATAAAAAAACCCACATGTGACAGAAGTTTACCTCCTTTGTTTCTGGCCTCCATATGCTTATCTGGGAGCATTAACTGATTCCATCACACACAACACCTACAAAATTAGCACTTGGGGGGTGTATTATCACTAGGAGGGTGTATTTTACTGAAACACACTGACCATCAATACATGGCAGAGTGGGATGAAGGAAGCAAGGGCTATCCAGAGGCTTACATGAGTAAGCGCTGGCAGGAATGGACAGGAGTGCAAATTTTGGAAGATAATTGGAAGAGGAACAACTTCTGCTTGACCAGCAGCTTAGCATTGAGGGATGGCAGGGGCTTAGAGGACTAACAGAAAGATCACGTCCTGCTGTAGGTGTCTACAAACAGACTGGGTCTTGAACCCCTCCAAGGGAGGCATCTCAGCTGGATTCTGACTCACCAAAGGCTATTCTACAGAACAGGTGTTTGTGTTCTCAGTCCTTCTTATTTTATATTGTACTAAAAGTGGTTGACAGGATGGGGAAATACATCCATATACTGATAGTGAAAGACATTTTTCTTCTGCTGAATCGTTGAAAGTAACATGTAGGGATAGATGATAACTCTATGAGTACATAAAATGACAAAGCATCATGTCTACAGTGAATATAACTCAGAATTTAATGCTTCAGCAGCAGTAAGAAGAGGAGCAATTCACCATAAATTTGACAAGTAATACCTAGCTGTAAAAGTACTATGTAACTGAAAAGGCTGGGTAATGTCTGTTAAAATGGGAAGGAATCAACAAAACTAACTCAATTGAAGTTATTAAGATTCTTTACCATAACCAAATTATCTGGACAGACAGTACATATTACAAAATTCTGAATACATGGATTTAACCTTTCACTGATAAGTTACTTACATTAATATCATCTTTAAAAGGATATGGAATACGACTCCCTCACAAAAGGCATTCTGTATGACTGAGAGTTTAGTTGCTGCTCCAGTCTAGAGGTACTGGAATTTGCAAACATCTGTTTAATTTTTTTTCATGTTTTTGGAGGCATGTGCCAGGGGAGATTTAGACTTGACATTAGGAGGAACTTCTTCACAGAGAGGGTGATCTCTCAGTGGAAAGGGCTGCCCAAGGAGGTGGTGGAGTCACCATCCCTAGAGCTGTTTAAGAAAAGGTTGGATGATGTACTTGGTGGCATGACCTAGATATTAGAGTAGTGTGTTATTGGTAGGATGGTGTGTTGGTAGCAGGATGGCAACTGGTTAGGTAACAGGTTTGGCTAGGTTAGGTAATAGGTGATAGGTTGGACTTGATGACCTCTATGGTCTTTTCCAACCTTACTGATTCTGTGATTCTGTGATAGCAGCCTCAAGATTGAGCATTCTGACATAGACATGTTATAATTTCATTAACATACTGAAGGACTGGGTACTTGTTCAACAAATTCATTTATATTTTCAAAAATTAAAATTATCACAGAATATCACAGAATATTCTGAGTTGGAAGGGACCCACAAGGATCATCGAGTCCAACTCTCGACACTGTCTCCCTGGCGGGAATTGAACCCGGGTCTCCCACACGCCAGGTGGGGACACTTACCACTGTACTAAAGTGGATTTCAAATAATCACAGAATCACAGAATATTCTGAGTTGGAAGGGACCCACAAGGATCATCGAGTCCAACTCTTAACACTGTCTCCCTGCCGGGAATCGAACCCAGGTCTCCCACACGCCAGGTGGGGACACTTACCACTGTACTAAAGTGGATTTCAATTAATAAAAGAAATTGTCATATTTAGGGTGAGAAACATAAGCTATAGCAGAAAAAAAGTGATCAACAAATATACAGATAAAATCTGTTGTTGACAAAAATATTAACTTAAATGGAGTTGACACAAATGTCAAGCTAACCATTTCAAAGCTTAAGAATCAGTGCTAACTGCAGATATTACCATGATTTAAAAAATAAGATAGAAGAGGTATTTATTATTTATCTTCCGTGCTTTGATGATTTCCTACTCATCCCACTATAACTATTTTCTATGCATTTTCTTAGATGCTGATTTTGGGCTCCAGGTAACTGCTGCTTTTGAAAACCCACATGGCCTCCTGCACATACAATTACATTTCACAATGCAATTCTAAGACTTTGCTGTATCTTCCATCATATTAAGTATTGCAGGTCTTCCCCTTACAGCCTCAGGGACTTCCCAGAAGATGTTCATGTTCTCAAGTTAATGCTTATATAATCTGAAATGCATTTATGCCTTCTCTTATATATGTATACTCTTGTAGGCAAGTGGGCTCTGCATATGCATATCCAAACTGTACAGATTGTCTTGATCCTTGTGGGTCCCTTCCAACTCATAATTTTCTGTGATTCTGTGATTCTGTCTTAAGGAATGAGTGAAACACAAAGTACATTTGCTGATAGTAAAAATTAGTTGAAAAAACCCACAGCAAATGGCATTTTAATATCTGCCTAGATTTAAGCATAAAATCAAAAGTAGAGAAACTTGCATTAATATTCCTACTGCATTCTGCATTCAGATGCTGCACAATGTAGTGAGCCAGACTGCTGCCAGGATGGGGAGAGCAAAGAGAAAAAGGCATGGGAGGTATGGGACAGCGGCAGCTGCTGCTACAAGAAATAAGTACAGCCTCCCTCCTTCCATGACAGTCACTGCCCTCCACATCTGCAGCAGGGACAACTCGCTTTGTGTAACTGTGTGACAGAAAACAAGACTTATTTAAGCTGCATCACCTTCAGGAATAATCATTCCCCATGTTCTTCAGAAAAGGTACTCAAGGAAGAAGGGTATTTTCAAGCCACAGTAATAGCTTTTAGCCATTCAGACTACTAAAATTACTTAATGCTTTAAACTTCCACTGTGCAGCTATATAGCCTTAGGGCTATATAGCAATGACTGTACTTAAAGACATAGTCTCTTTTGCTCAGACTTTTTTTAATAAACACAATTTTTTCTTACACTGTGCAATAGCAGCACAAACCAACTTCTATTCTATTTCTAAGCCCTAGAGCTGTATATTTTCCTCTTTTGTTACCCAGTGAATGTTGATGCTTTTTATTGTTATCTTCCTGCACTGCTACTCTATTACATAAAACATTTTTTGTAAATATCATCACCTACTAAAGATATTCAGTTACGAGATGAGTTTAGGGGTCTAAACATAAGGTAAATGCCTTTGCGTTGCATGTGGACTAGAACACTTAATTGTGTACTATGGATGACATATCCAAGATGTTTGTGTTTGAAAATCTTGCTTCACTTCTGATTATGAGCTTTAGGTGTAAGTTGCTTCGAGAACATGTAGTGACTAAGAAAATGTTCTTTTTTTTTTTTTTTTTATAAAACTACATTCCCTTTTTCAATCCACTGTTGTTTGGGATCCATCATCATCAAGTTTGCAGATGATACCAAGCTGGGGACAAATGTTGAGCTGCCGGAGGGTGGGAGGGTCCTTCAGAGGGACCTTGACAGACTGGAGGAATGGGCAGACTCTAACA
>WEKX01002711.1:0-40631 GCA_013390025.1 Pitta sordida | reverse complement strand
TGGGGTGTGGGTTCCATCTGTGTATGGGCATTAGCTGGGGATTTGGACTAGATGATCCTTGTGGGTCCCTTCGAACTCGTAATATTCTGTGATTCTGTGATTCTATCTGTTTAGTTTGTTCCCAAATAAGCCACAGCCACTTATTTTTAAATTTGTAACAGGAGACCTGAGCCTAGCAAATGCACAAGATCTTGTGGAGGTAGCCTTAGAAATTTCCCAATCCATACACTCCCAAAAATTAATTTTTCATTTAGCATTTGTTTTTTGCCCATCACGACAGAATATTAATTTAAGAATTATCCAGGCTACCAAATCACACAAAAAAAGACTTTCACAGAAGTTGTTTCAAACTGTTTCTTTTTAATACATGCATTCTTGAAGAGAGTCCAAAACCAATATAAATTTGTATGTATGCATGCACTCTGACTAGTTGCAGTTTTGTACCTTTAAAAAGGACCCCTTTTAGAGTGCTGCAAGAAGCTGCAGAAAAAAATTCCCCCAAAAAAGTCTGTAGTGATTTAGCCAAGGTTTTGAAAACTTAGCCACAGCTCATGAAAGGAGACTAGAAGAGCAACAAAATTGCTTGTTGAGAAAGTAAAACTGGAAGACTAAAATAAAAAAACCCACACTCCTCACATAAAACATAGGGGGAAAATGGAAGCTTATAGGATTATTTTGTCTAGCTCTTTTTTAAGAAATTAAGAACAAATTACCTCTAATGAAAGTATCCAGCTAATATGAGATCAGAATGGCTGAGCAGTTGATAATAGAGCAGGAGACACACAAGTCTTTGATTAGAATCTGATCTGGGTTAGGGAAAAACACATTATGTGTTTATAGCAAGAGATGGCAGTTAAATACTTTCCATTCCAGAAATAACTGAAAGAGATGTTAAAGTCATGAAAGTCTCCTGAGGTAAATGCCTTAATACCATAATTAGAGTCGTTCTCGTACAGTAGTCTTGGAGTAGACAGAACAACATCCTCACCTGGAAAGAGGGGACAGAGTCCCAGATTCAAGACTGTGTGCCTCATAAAGGTTAGGACTAAAATTTTTAACAGAAAAGAAAAAAATTACCCCCCCCAAACCTACATACACAGTCATTTTTTCATAAACTGAGGATGGAACACAGAGCTTTTTTTTCCCCCGTTCGTTTTACTCATCCCACAGCTGTGAATTAAATTCCCCACAGAACTGCACAGGCAGACTAACTGGGTATTTTACCGTAGAGTCTGTGTCTCCATGCAGATCACACAGCACACTAACCCCCTTGTATACCTGGCCCCTTTCATATTTGGCACTGCTGCAGCTGCTCCTGGCATGTTCCTCTAAGGCTAATGCCCGCGTTGCAAGAAAGATGTTGATAAAGCACAAGTAAGGACTCAAAGAACAACTGTGAAAGTCATAAAAGGCTTAGCTAGTGTACAAGGAAGCAACTCATTTGTTTTACTGACAAAAAGGCTATGAGGCAAATTCATGACAGTCTAGAAGTACTCTTATGGGAGAAACAGAAACTGGATACTACTGGGTCTCTTAGCCTACTGGCCAAAAAAATGCAGCTCAGAAGCTGGATGACGAGGCTGGAAAAATTCCCACTAGGAAAGATGATCAGAATTTTAACATTGTCAGTCATCGCCATGAAAAACACATGAAGGCTTGTGGAAGCACTTCTCCATCGTTGCCAATCTGTAAACCAAGGTGGATTCCCTCTCCCCAAAAGACATGCATAGGGCAAACAGAGACGAGTTCATGTAACCCAGCAGAGTCTGTTAAAGTACTCTTTATACCAGCAGAAAGCTTTTATCTCAGTATCTCTGACTGCAACCAATACTGGATAATCAAGAGCAACCTAAGCTTTTCAGCTTTAGTGAAGCCACTTTTTGGATGTAAAATCTTACAGAGGACAACAAAACGAATGACGAAACCAGTAAGCTAGGCTCCGCCAAATCTCAAAATGAGCAAATGCTCCTGAACATCAATTTTTCTTTACTTATACAGTTTGAAAGTATGATTAACTTCAAAACTGCTATAGGATGCCAATCAGAGTCACCGAAAAATGCTGAAAAATTGAAGAGGGTTCAGCAGAAGGCTATAGAAAGAACTATAAGGTAGGAGAACCTGACATAACAAGAAAGACTGAAATAACATTTGTTCAGATGAAAGAACAGAAAGTCCAGAGAAGATATAATCAAAGTCTTTCAATACACAGAAAGCAATTATAAAGGAGATACAGGTCATCTCTACAGAAGGATACTTGCTATACATTTATATACAAGGTGTATATCTTATGCTATATAACATCAGGTATATCACTGACAAATATTACTTCTCTTTTTAGTGTAAATGGTACCTCTAATCTAAGCCTAAATTTGTGGTCTTGATTTTCAAAGGCAAAGAACATAAAACAAACATTTTTTGCTTACACTCCAAAGTATAAACAAGAGTAATCTAAAAGTGCACAGAGGACAAATGGAATGAAATGAGATAATGTCATTTAGTCCCTTCCACGCCGCCGTGAGAATGCAGTGCGTTCAGTACTTTCAGAAAACGTCAAGCTATTCACAACATTTAACACACTTTATAAAGACAGAATAGAGAATTAATAACAACCTGGAAATGAAATACTCCTAACAAATTTACAAATTGCTGAAAGACTTCCACTCTTTCTGAATGAAACAGGAAGTTGCAATAGAGATGAAAGACACTAATTGTTCATCACAGACAATTATTTATTTCTTTTGATTCTGTAGCCATGAGATATCTAAAAATACAACAGCTTCTGAAAGTATTGTTTTAGATAAACTAAGTGTTAATGGTCTAGTAAGACAGGCAGGAAAACTGAACGGTTTTAGCAAATAGCAACTTTAACCCAAAACAGTTTTAGAGAAAGAGTAGCAAACATTAATACTACTTTAGCACTATATCTATGCCCAGCATACAAGCCAAGAATAACATTCTTTCTGATTTATTCCACTACAAATATCAATAACTGTATTACTTAATTAAAATAATACCTTTACTGCAGATGACCACAGTTCTTGAGTAATATACAGCACAACTTTTCAACCTCCACAAAAAAGCAATGAACTTCTTCTCAGCAAGAGAAGAGCAAAACTACTTTCCTCATCATTTAAAATTTTTAGAGAGAATTACATCGTAGAATATATTTATTTTGTTTATCAGACTTCAGTTTCAATAGTCCATATAACACAGATCTGCAGCCATATCTGGAAATAAAACATATTTTCCTGAATAACAACTTACAAGGCAGAGCTTTTGTAAAATAATTGCAATTTGGAAGTTATCCTTTGAGGCACAGTGTTTTTCAAAGTAAGTCTCAAGTAACTTAAAAGCTAAGTAGAAACTACCATTTGCTTCTTTCTCAATGCTACTCACAATAAACAGTATGATGTCTGTCTTTCTTGCTCTATCAGAATGTTTATAAAAATGTGTTTACTTTAAAGTTTCAGTATCATTTTTATGCAAAACTTAAAATAATTCTGCTTCCCTAAAATAGCATAACTGTATCAAAAAAACCCCAAACCTATGTGTGCTTTTTTTCAAAATGAAATCGAAATTTTTCCTTAAAAATACAGATCTCTATCAATTATAGTCATAGCATTGTGACCATCCCAGCTAAAACTGTAATATTTCATCATTTAAAAGATCTTCTGCAAAAGAATAAGAAAAAAGAACTCCTAATATTTGGACTTTCACGAATTGTTAATCTGCAGTATGTCATGCAGTAGACTAGAGTTACAATCCAAACCCTAACTGCAAACACAGATGGGTCTCCTAAATGTCATGGTCTGGAGTCAGCCAGTCTCTTTCAATCATTGGACCCAACCAGGACAAAGCTGTAAAATTCCTATAAATGGCTGAGAATCACAAGAAGGAGGACAAGACCCACAGCAGAAAGGGCAATGTTTTCACAGCAGGCCTTTAAACCAGCAGACTCCAGGGTATTCAAACAAATAATGTTTGGGGTTTTTTGAGTCAAAGGTAACATTTTGATGTCTGAAAAAATCCTCAGTCTTGGAAACTAGGCCTTAATGAGATGAATAGAGGAACAACGTGGTTTACAAAACAGAGGGGTAACGCACCTGCCATAGTACAGCTACATCACACAGTTTTTCGAGCAATGTAAATTTTTACATTGGTAGGCACCACATGGCTGTCGATTCTACCACTTAAGTGTGCAGTCCAGTAAGATACAACATTACTGACACCCTCATTATATAAAGTGAATTACCTCTAAATTAGCAATTCAAAAATGAAGGCAGAAATAGTTTATACTCCCAAGCACCCACTAATGTACTCCTGGCTCATTTACCAGGCTATTCAGCACACAATTAATTATTAACTCCACAAAGCACCTACCTGCCAAATCAAGTGCTCCTTTACCACAGCTGTACCTGATAGGCAGACACTTAGCACAATCGTATGAGATGCAGAGGTCAAGACGCTGGCAACTATAGCGTCCCTCATGTTGAAGGGTAGCATGGTATACACAACAAAAATAATGAACAAGAAAAATGATACCTGCCAAGACAGAAAGAAAACAAAAAAAAAAAGAATCACGTCAAATTTACTTCATAATAACATTTTAAAAATAGCATTTAATTTTGAACTCTCTTCAGCATAAAGTTACACATCAGTTTTTTACAGGAAAGTTATTCCTAATCAATGCAGAAAATTCATTCAGTAAGAATCCATTTTCCAAAGTTTTGGAAAATTTACATTATATAATAACATATACTAGATCTAAGAAGTGTAGTTGCAAGACACTGCACTATGGTTTCAGTCCTAATCAATATACTCCAAACTTTTCAAATTTCTCTTTTCAGATTTTATTTTTATTAACACCCTGTTTTCAATTAAAGAGTTCCCAGGACTGGTGATTTCGATTGTGAACTGAATTACAAAACAATCTGCCAGATCTTAATTTTAACACAGAGAGATTTCATACATTCTGATGTACTAAAAATTCACAATTGAATATATGTGACATTATGAAAAGAAAAAAAAAACACCTCAAGTTTATGCAAGCATTTTGGTTTAATAAGATTATATTTAAAATGTATTTAAATAACCTATGTCAAATTCCATCAAGACACAATATTTTAAGGTCAATATATTTGATAATTAAATAATAAATAAATAATTTACTTATTTAGTCATGAAAAACAGCTTCAGAAAATCATAGCTTGTACGCAAAATCTCCTGTTAGCTTCTTTTAAAGGATACTAGTGTTCAAACTAACTTTATGGAACAAAATCTCCAAATACACAGCCTAACCTGTAACAACAGTAAGGATTCCTTCGCTATACACAGAAAAGATATACAGTGAACCCTGACTTTCATGGAGCATCAGGTCTCCCCATGTCCCATGAAGCCCATGATCTGGGAAGATAAGCAGCTCATCAATATGCAATTAATCCTTGACTGTCGCCCATCCCCCTCATTCTCAGAGTGCCAGGGGGACACTCCTGGCACTTCCCGGTGCCGTGTGACCAGTCAGGGGAGTAAAAAGGGTCTTCTCTGCCGCATCCCTGCCCCAGGGTTCCCTGAGAAGCATGAGGGGGGAGCCCAGCGCCTGTGCCACAGCCGCGGGGTGTCCCAGGCTTCCGCTGCCACTGCTGAGGCAGCTGCTGAGGGCTGCGGACGCACCATGGGGCTGTGCATCCCTCCAGATGGAACGCAGGATGCTCACAGACCATTTTCACATTAGATATCAGGCATATTTGCCCTCCCCAAATGGCCAATGGGGGAATTGGCAAAAAAAGCAAACTGTGCTTAAACCTGGGGACTGTTGGGATCAGGGCACCTGGGGTTTGAGCTAGGGGATCGGGGTGCTCGGGGACTGGGGCGAAATCCAGCCATCCATTCTCACCCAACCTCCCATCCTGCCACCACAAGCAGTGGGAGCTCAAGTTTCCCAGCGTGCCCAAGAGTGACACTGGGACGTAGCAGCGGTGCACAGCAGCGGTACAACCGAGCTCGGGGGCCAGCACTGCCACTGCAAGTGGTGCTGGGATGACACAGCCACACGGCACCTGGTCCCTGGACCCTGGCTGGGCAAGCTCAAAGCCGGGTTAGGTAGGGCTACTGAGCTGGGACTGGCATTGCAAGTGGAGCTCTCTGGCAGCACATCAGAAGAGGGGTCGTCCCGACACAACGCCAGAGCACTCCACGGTTGGAGGGAGCAGGAGAGGAGGGGGCAGGGAGATGAGCAGGGCTTATCTGCATATTCATGACCTGTGTATTTTCATGGGTCACTCTGTGCATACTTAGACACAAATTTTTGCAGAAAAAAACTCCGCAATTTATTGAACCTGCTCCCCAAACATCCACAGCTTTTCTCAGCATAATTCCCCATCTTCAGTTGTGGCTCAGATGGATCCTGCATCACTGGTTCCTCTCTCTCTATTCCATAGGTTTACACCACGGTCCTTTCCACAAACCGCAGCGGGATGCCTGGAAGAACATTCCTACCCCTTCTCTAGTAGGACTGGGGGAGCCTTCATAGTTTCCAGCTTCTTACACACGTCCTGACCCGGCACTCTATGTTTTACTACTGAGTTTTTTTTTCTTCTCTCCCAAATATGTTTATTCACAGAGGCAATCCTATCTCTGCAATGTTGAATCGCTGGCAGCAACTGAGGCCCGGCAAGAGCTGAGCTGTTAACCCCGTCGCTGCCAGAGGAGCAAAAAAACCCAAACCAGGACAGGAGTGAATGTATTCCTGTACTCCATATTGCTGTGTGCAGGTGGTGCTGTCTGTGGACCCCGCTCCGGTATTCAGTTGCAATGGGGAATTCAATGTGCGGAGGTGATGCCAGGAGCAGCGGCAATGGGCAGTGTGATTGGAGTGGTGGCGCAGGGCAGCAGTTGTCAGAGCAGTGGCTGCCCAGCGGCAATCGGAGCAATGGCACGGCAGTGACCAGGCAGCTCTTCACTCTGGCTCTGCCTGGAGCATCGGAGGAACTGGATTCTTTTTCATAGAAATATCCGAACTGTAAACTCTCACCCATCTGCTTGGAAGGCTCCACATCAAGACAGGAACTTGTTTCCTGTTTCTTCCTTCCCCCCATCCCACTCCAATCTGGCAGGGAAGAGGCACAATCACCATTGTTGGGCATTTGGACAGTTGGCAACTCTCCAGGTTCATTCTCTGTTGTTCTTCATCTCTCTGGAGCAGGTTTTGAGTTATTACTCTGTGTGTTTTAGGTAATAAATAGGGGGTTTTTCTCTTTTCTTCACTTCCCTTTGAGGAAAGAAATTATTTCATTGAAAATTAGTTGTGGGAGGGAAGGGTTAACATCAGAATCTCATTCTAAACTTAGACATATGCACATGAAAAAGCAGTGATGACAAGCTCTAAAAAACACCAATACCTGTATCATTTCAAGATTTGCTAATGCTAATGCTCATCACTGGATGCCTCCATCTGATGTGAGTACCTGTCAGTAAACACAGCATTAATTTATAGAACACAGTTTTTGTCACTAATGAAAGGAGCCTGTTCCACCAAAGTGTGCCATAATTGCAAAGCCACTTACTGTTTTGAAACTGTTTTGGAAGCAATCTTTAATGTGAGTCATCACTGTGACTACCTAGTTGAAACACACCTTTTGTCGTGATCTGAACTTACATTGGTTTAGGAATTTGATTTTCAGAGACTTTATCTATGAGTTTCTTTATCCACACCTTGGAGATGAGGAGTGCTTGGATACTGATGGATTGCGTAACAGCACATCACATTAACTTTTGGCTAGCCCTGGTGTAACATCTTACAGAATCACAGAATCACAGAATATTATGAGTTCGAAGGGACCCACAAGGATCATCTAGTCCAACTCACCAGCTAACACTCGTACAGAGACCGAATGCACACCCCAGAGAGGTGAACATAAACCTAGTTCCCTCACAGGCTCACAGGCCACTCCGAGCCGGAAGGGACCCACAGGACCATCCAGCTCAACACCCCCCCAGCTAGACCATGTCACTAAGCTCCTCATCCAGTCTTCTCTTAAACACCTCCAGGGACGGCGACTCCACCACCTCCCTGGGCAGTCCACTCCAATGAGCGATCACTCTCTCTGTGAAAAACCTCCTCCTAACATTCAGTCTAAACCTCCCCTGGCGTAGCTTGAGGNGCAGTTCAACATTTGCCCCCAGCTTGGTATCATCTGCAAACTTGCTGATGATGGACTCAATTCCCTCGCCCATATCATCAATAAAGATGTTGAACAGTTCCGGGCCTAACACTGACCCCTGTGGGATTCCACTAGTGACTGGCTGCCAGCTGGATGTGGCACCATTCACCAACACTCTCTGAGCTCGTCCGTCCAACCAATTCCGAACCCAACATAAAGTGTTTCCATCCAGTCCATGCTCTATGAGTTTCTCCTGAAGCTTATTGTGGGAAACCATGTCAAAGGCTTTGCCAAGGTCCAAATACACAACATCCACAGCCTTTTTGTCATCAACCAGTCGAGTCACCAGATCATAAAATGAGATCAGGTTGGTCAGGCAAGACCTGCCTCTCCAAAATCCATGCTGACTAGTTCTAATGTCATGATCGTTTTGTAGCACACAAGACTATCTGTTCCATGACTTTACACATAAGTATGTGGCTTTCCTGCTTTGACTGAGGGCTATCCAAGACTCTGGCTCTTCACTCGTGACTGTAATGGCTGCAAAAGTTTTCATGAAGATTGCTGTAATTGTGTCACTAGAGAGAGTGGGACACCAGATGGTATAATGACACCATGGTGTGGGATATCAGTGACAATCATGAACCATCACAAAAATTCATTCTTGTCACAGAACATAACGTAAAACTCTAGGTAGGCATCCTTATTTATCATTCAAAATCAAAATATTTGGGTCACACAAGAGAAGATCCTTCATCAAATCAAACCATTCTGAGTATTTTTCATGTGGGCAGTTTTGTTCCAGCATGTCCAGATTTATAATCACTACTACAAGTCTCTGACCTATACTGCTGACTGAGGCTTAGGAGAACTGGTATGAACTTGGTAATACTTGAGGGTTCACAGACATTGCTGTTGGAAACATCACTAGTTTGGGCTTGATGGCACAAACTGCAGTGAACCCAAACCATGAATCCATGCTGGTTTTGGAGCCGATGGTTCAATCTGTTCTCAGAAACCTTGTCTTCCTGGTGTTGCCAGTTTCTACTCTGAGTGGTCTTCCCTTAATTCTGAAGGGTATCTGGAGTAGAAATTAAAACATATTTTACACATTAAAATTGTCTTTCCTAGCATACAGTATGACAGGGGATATTGCTTCTGACACTGAGAACAACTGTACAAACAGATACTAATCAGTCATTTCATACATATAATGTTCCAACAATGACTCACTATTTCCCATCTACACGGCCTTTTGAAAAATCGTGCTAAGATGGTTAATCAAAACTGGCTTGGCACATGTAAAATTCACTCAATGTTACTCTGACTGGAGTTTCCTCTAGAGGAGTACAACACCTTGGCACCGAAGCTGGTGCAAATCCAAATGTGCTGTTTCAGTATGAGTTAAAGGAAAGCACTGCTCTGGACACAGACAGGAGTAATGAGGCTACAGCTAATAAAATACCTGTAGTTCTTCTGGACAACTTCAGTGGTAGCTTTTCACTATGTAACCAACTGTTAGACTACAGAAGTTCATACTCAGTGGCCCAGTCCACTTAGGGATCACTTTCAAGGGTTTTTCAGGAACAGTTTACCCTCTACTTTTTGAAGGGAGTAAAAATTCTTGAGGTAATTAAAGAATTTTCCCTTAGAAAGACACTTAGATTACAGCCACTGATTTCAAATGTTTTCTGTATACTTCATTGCAAAGAAGACGACAGTCTAGCTTTTCTAAATGAATAGCTAGGTTTTGTAACAAGATTGGCAGGACCTATTAATCTTAAAAAATAGTTACAAATACTATGTTCATGGTTTAATACAATGTATGTATTAAGGTGTCAGAAGGTTATTAACACAAGCTATAAACTGTATGTTAAAACTTTGTGTTGGTAAAGGCTGCAAATATGTAAAGGTCTTTGCCATTCTGCTTCTGAATTCCAGCTCTCAAAATTTCTGACTCAAACATCTGAAGGCCAAGCAATGTTCAAAGAACAAAAAAAGGTACCCACACAAAACAAAAAAATTCACTGAGTATTAAAAGAAGCTTCTGTTCTGAGTCATCTATAAAAAGGTTTAAATTATGAAAGCACTGAACAAAGTGAAGGTGGAAATGTACTGCACCAAACCCTGAAACACTACAAAAAACATGCACTCAGTGAAATTAGAAGATTGGTTGAAAAAAGGTGAAAAGAAGCACACCTTTACCTAGAGGATATCAACCATCTTGAACTTTCTGCCATAGGAGACTGCAATGTACCATCAGGAGAAAAAAAAAGATTAAACAAATTCATGGACACCTGGTGCCTAAACCAATAATAAAAAGACAAGGCAAGGAAATGTACCCTCTGATGTGGCTAACACACCTGTGGAGGGTGGACAAGGTATGAAGGAAACTGACAATAAAAAGTGATCAAGCTTCTGTGCTGCCTTTTAATAGCAGCTTCTTTTGCAATTCTTGGAGACAGCATACAGTGCTAGATGGACCATGGTCTTACCCTGCAGGAAGTTCCTTGTGTTTTTACGCTAAGAGTAAAAAATGCTTCACAGAAAATGATAATGCAGTTAGGATACAGTATCCACCCTGACTCAAAATTAAAGCAAGGCAATTCAGAAAAAGAACTGAAAGTCCAAGGAGACTATGAATAGAAAGCATTGTAGAATCATTCACTAGTTGGCAGGGAACTGTGAGAGGAAAGCCAAACTTTGAGCAATGACAGGATAAAATATACCAGAAGCTAAATTTTAATTCATATGAAATTCATGTTTCTCAAGTGCCTGGTATGCCATAAACCTCAAGAATAAAATCAACAAGGAAGATTTTGTTCATGACTTAGTCCACAAAATTATGTCCACCACAATAAATTATTACTTCACACATTTTTACCAAACATGAAGTTTTATTTTACAATAATTATCATAGAGCTAGTAAACACTCCTGTAAATCATGCCTTGTTCTTGATCATAGAGAACTGTCAAAGAAGTAATCCTTTTCTTTTGTGCACATGTCTGGGTTTAAACGCTATCAGGAAACAAACAGACATTACAGTCTCAGCCAAAAAAATAACCACAACCATTAGCAAAATGGGACAGAATAAAAGCAAGTTGATTGCTCTGAAACAGATATTTTAAAATAACTGTGCAATAAGACACCCTCAAATGTGCTCCTAAAGTCACATATTAATGTGACAATAAGATGAAAAGACTCCAGAAAAGGAAGGAAAATCTGTATTTGAAATAATCAAGATACAATTTGATTGTATATTGTCTACTGTGGGATTACTTTCTATGTCATGGAATCTTTTCTTTTATTGAAAGGGATGAATAAGAGGGACATGGGATCTGGAAGGACCATGGGATCAGGATGGCCCTGCAGAGGGATTTGGACAAACTGGAAAGATGGGCAGATTCCAATAGGATGAGTTTTAACAAGTCTAAATGTAGGGTTCTGCACTTTGGTTACAACAACCCCAAGCAGAGCTACAGGCTGGAGATGGAATGCTTGGAGAATCACAGAATCAGTAAGGCTGGAAAAGACCATAGAGATCATCAAGTCCAACCTAGCACCTGTTACCTAACCTAATCTATTACCTAACCTGTTGTCATCCTGCTACCAACACCCATCCTACCAATAACACACTATCCTAGTATCTAGGTCATGCTACCAAATACATCATCCAACCTCTAGGTGTTTAAGGTGTTTAAGGTTAACTAGGGATCGTGACTTCACCACCTCCTCGGGCAGCCCATTCCACTGAGAGATCACCCTCTCTGTGAAAAAGCTCCTCCTAATATCAAGTCTAAATCTCCCCTGATGCAGTTTAAGACTGTCCGTTCGTTCTATCANCTCTACCCCCAGCCAATCAGGAGCACCGGGGAGCCTCTTTGACTCCTCCTCACGGGCTCTCACAGCACAGAGGAGGAAAGGGAAGCATTTCTGTGCCCTCTCTGCCTCAGGAGACCCCCCCGACAATCCCTAGACTTCTCTTCGGCCACGCTGCTGCCTCCGCAGCTGCTGACCACGCGTGCTTGCAGCCCAAACACCACGCCGCTGCTCCTCCCCCCCGCCCCCTACTAGCAAGTAAGCTAGTAAGGACAGAAGAAGAATATACTACATTTCAGGGAGAAATACATTACATTTCAAGAGATAAAAGGTGTTATTTCTAAATGTTAGGCATGAAAGAAGTCTAACAGCAAATTTCATCACCTGTTATAAGAGAAAGTATCACTTCGAATTTCAACAAAAGAAAAGTTGAGCCATCAAGTAACAAAGTCTGTTCCCTATTAAGGGGAAAACTAAATGATATATTTACACTATGCTAAAGAATAACTGCAGTACAATTTTACGTTCAAAAATATTAGCTCGCAAGGATATAAAGTCACAAGTACTAAAGATGACACATTTTTAAACAGCAGGTCAAATAAACCATTCTCAAGAATCTTATAAGAGTTCTGGATATGTATGTTGATTTGCTGTACTTCCTAAGCACCAGGTCAGTTCCAGAAAACTGGAGTAAAATTGGATTAGTAAAAGATAAAAATAGGAAGCAAAACCAGCAAATAAACGGTCAACTTTTACACTAGAATGAATTTTTGGACTCAAATGCCTTCCTAATTGTTTTGTGAAAAGGAGAGGAACAATGAAATGGCACTTATTGATGGTATTTTAAAATTGTTCAAGGTATTCAAAAGCAACAAAACACAGGAAAAGTTGCAGAAGTGACTAACATTGCTGTGACTGGGCCACAGAATAGCAGATGAAATCCAACACAATAAATGCAAAATAGCAATCTTGGAAAAAAACAACTTTAACTAAACACTTAAGAAAGCAGGCTTTAACTTAGTTACTACATCCTCTGAGAAAGATACAAGACTCACTGTGAACAGTTCTTTGAAAAAATGAATGACAGAGTGGTTGAAAAGGCAAATAAAAGGAGAGCAAATATTAGGAAAAGAATAGAGAATTCTAACACTGCATGAACCCATAGTGTGCATATTTCTTGAATAGTTCACACAATTCTTTACTCCCCATCTTAAAAAACATCAAAAGGAAAAACCCCCATGTTGGTAACACCCCTCCCTCAACAGTCTCTTCTTTAGGCTGAACAGCCACAGCTCTCTCATCCTGTCTTCAAATGAAAGATGTTCAAGTCCCTCAGTCATCTTTGTGCCTCTTCACTGGACTCACTCCATTAAATCTGTATTTTTCTTGTACTGGAGAGCTGGACTGGACCCAGCACTCCACTTGTGGTGTCACTAGTGCTGAGTAGTAGGAAAGGGCCAACTCCCTCAACCATTAGGAAGAACACAGCTCTTCCTAATGTAGTCCAGGGGATGATCACAGACGAGGTCTAGTACCACCCAAAACCCTGCGGAATTCTAAGCCATGACAGACCTATGCCTGTGACACACTGACCTACAGAAACACTGCATGCATCAGAGTAGCCTCAAAAACACACTGAGAAGTCCTGTAAATATTCTGCATTCATAGCTGTCAGAGAACATACCAAGAGCAGTGCTTGAAACTGAAGAAAGAAGTAAAGCAGGAGTATACAGATGGTAACACTAAGTAGTCATTTGTTCTAGAGATCAGAAACCCTACTTTCCTTGAAATACTCAAAGGTCAGCAAAGGGCAACACCCTCTGGTGAGCTAACACTTGCTGTGGCAGATGTCAGAATGAAAGGAATAACCACATAAAGGGTCATGGTCAGGGTATATCTTGTAGAAAAACACTTGTGAAGAGACTGGACAAAGGAAAATTGGATTTCTTTTGCACAGATCAATAGTTTCATATAGCAGCTCAAGTCAGAAACTTATACAAAGGAAAGACATGGTAAATTGATATGACCCTACTTACAGAAATCCAATAACCTGAATATATGTTTTTTGCAAATTATGGTTTATTCTAAGCATATATTTTTTTTGGCAAAACAGAGAAGAAACACAAGACGTTGCCAAAGAAAGGAGCCTCTTAATGATTGTCCTGAAATACTGTGGCTGTGTATGAAGTGCTAACAGCACAACGTTAATAGAAAGGAAGGAAATAGATTTTTTCTCTAGGAGTGCTTCCAAAATAGGACATAACACTTCCTTGGAACATTTTATTAATCATAGAAACAACATGCCTAGAAGTGTATGACATGAAAAAAGTGGACAAAGCCATGTTAAATTTATCTAAATTGTGAGGGGAAAAACCCAAGAAAAATCCACAGCATTTAATTGTCATGAGGCTAAAACAGGTTTTGTAGCACTTAAAAATCTGTCCTATACTCCCGTGACACCTGCCCTTCCCCAAGTTTTTCAAATCATCTGTTACTACATTTCCCAAAACTTTTTAATACAGGGTGCAATTACCACCCTTGTTGTTGCATGGTGCCTTTAGGACCACAGCCTTTTGTACTGCTTGGAGCTCCCTATTTGCAACCTTGGCTGTTATGCCCATGGGCCTGCACATGCCAACCCAGACAGTGTTGCTGTGTTGGGTTCTAAGGGGAAAGGATTGCCACTGGTGTGGCTATCGCCTCTTTCCCCGTCCCCCTCCACCTTTCTCTCTCTTAAGCCGTGGGGTTGGATTTACATTAGGAGATCAAATAAAAAGTACGCAGAGAGCTTAGTAGCTACTTAGAAAAAGATGTTCCTGACAGCACTAGCAGTACCCCATGCAAGAATGATCATCTAGGAGTCTGATGAGGTCCTGAAGAGAACCATATAGTCACTACAGGATAAGTGTTACAGGGAAAACCATCTACAGGACTAGAGGGAACACACAGGAAAGGATAATGCTTCTCCTCTCAGCTGGCCCTGGGGAGAGTCTGTCTTTTCCCTTTTCTCTCTTTCCTAACTTGCTTCATTGTCTTTACCACTAGAGTCTATGCATGCCATCAGCTACAAACCTTGCCAATAAATCTTGTGCATATGAACTTTCCCCAACATCTTTTAGTCCACATTGTTTCCCCCTCAAATTTTGAAAATCATCAAGTGATTTCTAACTTCAGAAAGCAGTCAGACTTTGGTAGCCATGAAGATGACAACCTTTACACAAACACTGGTGACCAACAGTGCTAGCAGCCTGGGTCCTGCTTTCTTAGGAAGGGCGTAGTGCTGTTGTGAAAGAGGCAGTCAAGGTTTCCTTTCCCCTTTCCATCCAGACAAAAGCTCTGGTAGGGCAAAAAGGATCATTGTGGGATGCAAAGGTTGAATATTAATGTAGGAATGGATATGTGTACCAAACCTAGTAATGATAAAGGCAATAAAAATCATGACAGTTATCTCTTCTCTAGTTTTAACATGTAAAATTCCATGTATTTTATTCATATTGATCTTCCAAGCAAAATAGAAAGAGGGAGAGGGCATTTATTTCCCACTACCCCATTTTTCAAACTGCCTTTTTGGGTGCACTAATCTCTACTAGGTTCATGGATATAGATCAAAGCTGTTAATTCTTTTACAGGAATTTAAGTTCAATAGAAATTCAAGAGGAAAAAAAGTGGGTAAAAAGATTTCACGATAATTCACTGAAATTCATCCTGTTTTGGTTACACAAATAGGCCCTCACCTGAGATCTGTCGGAGGTTTAACCTGTCTTACATAAAGACTAAAAGGAGAAAGAAGAGACGGGTTACACAGAAATTATATTAAGGCTTGAATTTAACCTGACACATGAGCACATTCACCACTAGCACAGTCATCCCAAAGTTCTCTTATTGCATGCCTGTGTACTGTTCAAGGTCAAATGCTTTTCTCAGCCCAGTTTTTTCACAATGAGCTTCTTTTCCTCCTAAATCCAAACCTTGTTGTCATAATGCAGCTGAGATTTGCTCTCCAAAGCATTTTGTGGATTTCTTTTGAAACTGTGAACATAGGAACGTGGAAATCAATCAAAAATAGTAATATAGATAATGTTTTTATAACTGAGAAATTCTCAGATGAAGTTGAGACATAGGCACACATTTTGTTACAGAAATTAAAAATATAATACCGGTCGTTTCAGTATATAAGTAAATACAGATTGTTATTACTCTCATGTGACATCTGTATTTAAAACAGTATTATGTAAAATTTAAAATAATTTTGCAATAGAGAGCAGCAGTGGAGCTTACCCTTATGCTGGATGATTTTAGTAATCTTTATAATCCTGATTTTAAATGCAGAGTCCTTCAAATTCTAAATATCGCAATTATTCTTATAAACTGTTGATAAAGTAGTTGTTATTTTTATCAGCT
Organism: Pitta sordida; assembly: GCA_013390025.1. NCBI lineage: Eukaryota > Metazoa > Chordata > Aves > Passeriformes > Pittidae > Pitta > Pitta sordida. The sequence goes on along the minus strand of WEKX01002711.1, from coordinate 24,251 downwards.
TATCTGTTATTTTTATCAACTTATCAACATTATCAACTTACCAACTTATCAACTCTTTGTTGATAATAAGGTAGTCCCAGAGACTCATGGACTAGTGATGAGATTACAGTGCAACTCTTAATTGTAGCTATCTTCTAATTACATAGAGATTCATTATGTAGTTGTAGGATTAGTTAAATGTGGTAGACTAAATTAATCCCAGTAGGATAAATATAGATAAGAAGTTATCTCAGTCTGTTTTAACAAGCATGGGATTTTATGTTTCACTGGATTCCAAATATTAAAATATGCCAACAATTAGTTTACATGTTATTGTGCAGAAGGTTCCGCCATCACTTGCTGAAAAGACTGCATTGTTTCACCTCTTCCATTTCACACCTTTCACACCACAAAGCTTTTTCTCCTCTAAAGGTTTCAGTGGAACAATTCGTATGGAATTCTCGGTTCCCAAAGGAAAAAAACAGCATACACAAAATCTCAGAAAGCATGACACAACTTCCAAAGGAATCAAAACAGCACCTTTTTGCAGTAAAAGGTGTTTAAGTAGTTTATACCACACACATAACCAGAAAATTTATCTGAATTAAACAGTGAAATATTTGTCATATTTCTTCACTTAATAGAATCAGAGACTAGCCTGGTTGATGATAGAAAGGCCATGGATGTTGTGTACTTGGATGTTAGCAAAGCCTTTGACACGGTTTCCCATGGTAAGCTTCAGAAAAAACTCACAGAGCGCGGACTGGATAGGAGCACTTTCTGTTGGGTTAGGAATTAGTTGGATGGACAAGCTCAGAGAGTGATGGTAAATGGCGCCACACCCAGCTGGCGGCAGGTCATTAGTGGAGTCCCACAGGGATCAGTGCTTGGCCCAGCACTGTTCAGTGTCTTTATTTATGAAATGGACGAGGGAATTGAGTCCATCATTAGCAAGTTTGCAGATGATACCAAGTTGNTCATGTGGGTCTGAATCTCTTCTCGCAGGCTGCCAGCACCAGAACAAGAGGACATGGTCTTAGGCTATGCCAGGGGAGGTTGAGGCTGGATGTTAGGAAGAGGTTTTTCACAGAGAGAGTGATCGCTCATTGGAATGGCCTGCCCAGGGAGGTGGTGGAGTCACAATCCCTGGAGGTATTTTTAAGAAAAGACTGGATGAGGAACTCAGTGACATGGTCTAGATAATGGGAAGCTCAGATGGACAGAGCGTAGTGCCCACGGCTCCAGGGATGTGGACTGGATCCCTGGCTGGGCGTTCGCTTGGGAGTTTGACTAGATGATCCTTGTGGGTCCCTTCCACCTCGGAATATCCTGTAATTCTGTGGGATCACCAACACATCTATAGCAACATATGTTCTTACTACACTGCCTCATTCTTTCTCTCTGAAGGGATTCACAGCTGCATGGGGAGTAGTAGAGAAAAATCTTGCAACACCTATCACAAAGAAAGCTTCATTTAGGTCAGGGGGAAATGTTTCCTCTGTTTTGCTGTGTTTTCTCAGAAGGAAAAAAAAGAGGAGGACTACTAGAGTGCAATGGGATATATTTTGTCTTCTAGCCTTTATCACTATTGCAGTGGCAGGTTAAAAGTCAGCAAGGAGACTGATGATGTTTGTACCTACTATACAGAATCACAGAATCACAGAAAATTATGATTTGGAAGGGACCCACAAGGACCATCTAGTCCAACTCACCATCTAATACCCGTACAGTGACCAAGAGCACATCCTAGAGCGTAATACCAACCTAGATGCCTCACAGTCTAGCAGGCCACTCCGAGCCGGAAGGGGCCCAGGGTCATCCAGCCCTACACCCCCCAGCTAGACCATGTCACTAAGCTCCTCGTCCAGTCTTCTCTTAAACACTTCCAGGGATGGCGACTCCACCACCTCCCTGGGCAGCCCATTCCAATATGCAATTACTCTCTCCGTGAAAAACCGCTTCCTAACGTTAAGATTAAACCTCCCCTGGCGTAGCTTGAGGCTGTGCCCTCTCGTTCTGGTGTCGTCAGCCTGGAAGAAGAGGTCTACACCCNTTCTGTGGGATCACCAACACATCTATAGCAACATATGTTCTTACTACACTGCCTCATTCTTTCTCTCTGAAGGGATTCACAGCTGCATGGGGAGTAGTAGAGAAAAATCTTGCAACACCTATCACAAAGAAAGCTTCATTTAGGTCAGGGGGAAATGTTTCCTCTGTTTTGCTGTGTTTTCTCAGAAGGAAAAAAAAGAGGAGGACTACTAGAGTGCAATGGGATATATTTTGTCTTCTAGCCTTTATCACTATTGCAGTGGCAGGTTAAAAGTCAGCAAGAAGACTGATGATGTTTGTACCTACTATACACTAGTAAGCCACAGATTTTAATTCCACTTAGGTGACTGGGTACAACAAGATTGACAAGCTACAGCTGTAACACACAATGTTAGATTCCAAGACCGAAAAGACAGTATATAGAGCATGAACATTGCCATTGCCAGTGAAGGGGGGTGTTGTACTTCACATTAGGCTGGAAATTTGTAGGTTAATAATTTAGCACAGCACTGAGTCTTTGAACAGTCCAGTGAGAAGGGACTCAATAACACTCTCTGCCATCATGTAGGATCAGCTTTACTCAGGCAAAAAAGGAGAAAAGGACAATAATGTGTACCTGAATTGAACCATAGGCCTGAATTTGTATAAAGAAAACACAGAAGTCCAGATCAAATTTCTGTTCCATGAATAAAAATGTAGAGTTTGCGTAAGAACTTGTTTCCTGTGCATAAGGACACGATGCTCAGTCACAAAATTAGATGGATGTTGCAAACAACTACAAAAGTGAGCGAAGCTTTGGGCTTGATCTAAGGATAACTCAAGTATGATCTTCCTTCACTTGCTGCATACCATCTCAAATACATTTGCACCTGGGTATCTTTCAGTTTTCCTACATTGTAAACAAATTGCTCATTTTACAACTATTTAAACCATGACTGAGTTGTGGGTGATTGGTAGGCCTGCCAAAGTGGTAATCCTTTTGGTAATGCTAAAAATGAGATCCTGAATCATTATCTTACAGTGCTCAGTACAACTCTAGATAATGTAAGAAGTGTCAAGCTAGTTAAAATGCTTGAAGACTGGGTCAGCTGGAGTTTGTACAGAAGAGATGTCTTCTCATGATAAGCTCACACTGATGACTTCAGAAACACATGAGAAAAGACTTTACCTCCAAGACTCTTCCAGATAGCTTGGAGTACCTATGAAGATAATTCAGTTTATTTAATATATTCCCTTGCATCAAGAATCATATTTCACATACGTTTTTTTCATGCTAAGGACATCAATGAAAGCAACACAGCTGCATCAAAATGCTATGCAGATGAAAGAGAACAATTAATTTTAACACACTTGATTTTCAAATCCACTGATACTTAAGTATCTCCCAATTTTACAGATGCTACTTTTTTAAGGTGCAACATATCTATGTCAGGAACATGACTGAGCAATTGGTAAGTTCCAAGGAGCCACAGACTGATTAGATAAATATCATCATACTCAAAATAAGACAGCGTATGCCACTACTCCCTAATAGCAACTGAAAAAACTATGTCAGTTCTTACCAAGAAAGGGAAACAGAAAGGACATCAGGTATCACAAGACTTCAGCATTCCCATATCCGTACTTCTAAACATTCATGAAAATACTTCTGAACTCCCATTACAATATCTAATTATACAGGTCTTACAGACACTGTAATTATTTCACCAATATGACAGGAGAAATCTGAAGCAGAACTCCACAGCTCAGAGATGCGATTTTCTACACTTTGAAGCATTAATGGACAAATCTCATTCTGCACCCAGTCCACCTCTGAAAGCAGCTTTTTTGTAAAGGAATAGTTTAGTGAAAGCTTTAGCTAAAAACGGAAAGAAGCATGAATTAAAGATGATAGGAATAAAACTTTAAAATAGACCACTATAAAAAGTGGGTCTTTCTGTTTGCTTATATGAAAAGAGATTAACTGCATTTACAAGTCAGTCAATATTTGTCATCACTGTACAGAACATGAATAAAAAGGTAATTCATGTATCTTACCTATTTTTAGGAGAAATTATCATTATCTGTATTACTATTTTCTTTTTTACCCCAGATATTATATTTTTTATTCTCAAGATGTTTTTAGTGTATATAAAAGACATGCAACTGCTTCTTTTCTAGATTAGGGATTATCATTTACATCTTCATATGTGACATTATGTTCTCTTGTATACCCAAACACACAAATTCTTATAGTAGGAAACCCCTCCCAGTCTCTGGAATCAAAGCCTAGCAGCACAATGTTCAGTGATATTACTACAGATGTATGCACAGATTTTCCCTCAGATCGCAACAACCTGGAGATTCATGGCCTAAAGAATTAAACATGCTGGTTCTTCTCACTCCTGACAATGTTACTGGAATACACCAGCTTTCCTTTGTTATCATGTAAAATTATAGAAACAGTGCACATCTTTATCAGTAATTTCCTTCCTCTTCTTAAATGCTATCAACATGAAAGTTTGCATTTGTTTGTCCAAAACTATGCCCTCTAGAGTCAATGTATCTTTATCAAACAATAAGAAAAGCATACAGTGACTTGACTCTTCTGACAGCAGACATCACACAGAAAGGGGAAAAAAGAGCACCATTCTTCTATTGCCGTCACACTCTGCCAGATGTTTCCATACTAGATAATAGTGGAAAAAAAGAAACAATTTAATCCAGATGGGATTGACTAGGAATAGGAAACGTTGAGAATTAAAGACTTCAAAGTGCCTTTCTATTCTCATGCATGAAAAGTAAAATCTGTCATGCCCTTCAAAAATTTAGTCAAGCTGTTTTACAAGCTTGACCTATCTTAAAATGGGAGTCAGACATTTTACATAGTATAGTTGCCACTCTTCATTATATAACAATGATTTTTTATTCCATTATTTACTTTTACACAAAAAAACAGAACAGGAAATCTTGGTGGGGAGAGAAAAAGTACAAGCTTACTTCTATCCTCACTTAACTGGTTATACCCACTGGTAGCAGGAGAGTTAATTGTGATATACAATAGTATGAGAGCAGAACTAAGTTGGAAAAGTTAGAAACTGATTTGAATTCAGGAAGTGAAACTAAAATTTGTGAACTTTTACATTTTTTATTGACTTCAAATATTTTATTATCTTCCTGTAATTATTTTCAGTAGATGGGCAATACCTAATTAAAAAAAAACCCTTGGAATAATCATAAAGTAAAATTGCAGCTAGAAGAGGCACAACCTCTCCAGATCTTCAGAATTCAAATATACAGAGAAACAGCTGTCAAAACTTTTAAGTTAAAATATTATAAGATGGCAGAAAATAAAGTTATATGCCCCAAATGAATGAGAAATCACAGCATGCATTAGCCTGCATATAATTTTACCAATTCTACCAGCAAAACTTTTCTTTTGCAGTATAGTGCAGTGGTTTTGTTCTTAAATCCATTTATCTTTCTTCCATACTTTTACCTTAGGCTCACAGACTTATTCACTTAGGTACTAGAATAAATGAACACCATATAGATTTATACAGAACTAACATTTTCTTTATGCTTTATTTTCTATTTTCTCGTCTCACACTTCTATTTCAGTTTGGAAACAATTACTGAAACAAATAAGCAAGTTGCATGTAACCAAAAGAATAACTGACTGCCAAGAGACTGAGGAGCACCAGTACATTTCTAACGTGAAGCCTGACAGGCAGGCTGTACAGAGCTACAAAAGTACCCAGTTATCCACCCAGATCAAGGCAATGTCTGCATTACTCAGTGTTGTGGTTTGNTCCAGGCTTCTGTTTCTGGGCTCCAAAAAATATCTGCAGCTTTTCTCAGCTTTATCTCCCCATCTTCAGTCGTGGCTTAGATGGATTCTACATCGCTGATTTCTCTCTCTCTAATCCATAGGTTTACACTATGGTCGGTCCAATTCACAAGCAGCAGTGGGATGCCTGGAAGAACATCTCTACCCCTTCTCTCGTGGGCCTGGATGGGCCTTCGATCTCTCAGCCTCCCGACGCAGGTTCTGAACTGGCCCTACATCTTGCTACTGAGTTTTTTTTTTCTTCTCTCCCAAATATGTTTATTCACAGAGACGTCTCTATCACTATAACCTTGAAGGCCATGGCAGCACTGAGGCCCAGGCAAGAACTGAGCTGTTAACCCCCTCGCTGCCAGAGCAGCAAAAAAAAAAAAAACCTAAACCATAACACTCAGGCAGCTTATAATATTACATGGTTTCATCTGTATCAATGTAACTCACATGCTATGCAGAAAAATATCTTCAATATACTCTACATATTCTGCATATGCTACCAGGAGTGGAAGTTTTAAATGGAAAAGAACTGATAGGTTTTATAGCTCTTACACAGCTACCTAAGATGGGTTACCAATATCTACTGTCACAGTTCCAAAGTTCAATACATTTGATCTTGCTATGCATAGATGCGGGTTTAGACTGGTAGTAAGAAAACAAGACTCTCACTTTTCAAAGGATAATCAGTAACTATTTTTAGTTTGGGTATGTTAATATCTTTGCATTTGCAGTGTAACAGCATGAAGGACTACAATATTCAGTGTAAAAACATACACTCTCTATTACCAAATACTCTACCTTCTATTCCTAAATGCCTGTCATAACAAAAATTACAGAGACAGATAAGATCCCAAGCCCACAAAGTAGACAGTATTGTTGAACAGGTGCTGTTCATCCTTCATGACGCTATCAAGCCTTTGCCTCATCCTGTAATTATTTGGTTTGAGATTCGTGGGGAATCTGAGGCCTTTTGATTGCCTCGCAGCAGTACAAAGATGGGTAGAAAAAACAGTTAATTCTGCCTTAAATACAAAGGGAAAAGCCCTGGACCCAGGCAAAGAAACTGAAAATGGAAGAAAGTGGGTAACTGGGAAATATCTGCAATGCTAATGGACCATGACAAAGTCAATGCAAAGAGAAATGCTTTTAATGGCAGCATGTTGGACCTGAGCTACCTATATTTCTAAGCTATTTTTATTAAATTGTTTTGCAGGTAAAATGTTCTCCACTTGTGAGATTTTTACTTAATTCCTTGCTAGTAAATGCCAACTTGTGATCACTGCTGCGGTTATCAGAGAAACACAGAACAAGACAGATAAGTGCTAAGCCAGCACTGTCCTGGCATGAGCCACCCATGGCCACTGTTCCTCAGCACAGGTCACTGCCCCAGCATGGGTTACTTATCGCCAGTCTCCTTTCAATCTGACAGAGGGTAGATTTAGAATAGGTATTTGGAAGAAATTCTTTACTGTAAGTGTGGTGAGCCAATGAAGCGGGCTGCCCGGAAAAACTGTGGATGGCCCATCTCAGAAGTATTCAAGGCCAGCCTGGATGGGACTTTGATCCACGCTGTCTAGTGGAAGGTGTTCCATGGCAGTGAGGCTGGAACTAGATGATCGTAAGGTCCCTTCCAATTCAAACCATTCTATGAATCTATGTTTAAGAAGGATGCCTATACTGGATGGAGTGTCTCCTTCCAAGTGGACACCTCCAGTCATATGTCTCATCTGCAGCCTCTCCCTCCCTGTATCTCCCCAAAAGCATCTTGCTGCCTGCCCCTCCCCTGGCAGCTGTGGCCACCAGAGAGGTACTGCAGGCTGCAGTGGCTGGCACATAATGCAGTCCCTACTACCAATCCCTGTCACATACGCCGCACACACTTCCCCAAAATGCTCTCTTTGGAGTTTTAGTTATTGTTAGCTTGCTACTTGTTAAAAAAAAAAAGTCTCCTGACATCATTTATATATAACNTGCAGCCAGATGGGTGTAGACCTCTTCTTCCAGGCTGACGACACCAGAACGAGAGGGCACAGCCTCAAGCTACGCCAGGGGAGGTTTAATCTTAACGTTAGGAAGCGGTTTTTCACGTAGAGAGTAATTGCATATTGGAATGGGCTGCCCAGGGAGGTGGTGGAGTCGCCATCCCTGGAAGTGTTTAAGAAAAGACTGGACGAGGAGCTTAGTGACATGGTCTAGCTGGGGGGTGTAGGGCTGGATGACCCTGGGCCCCTTCCGGCTCGGAGCGGTCTGCTAGACTGTGAGGCATCTAGGTTGGTATTACGCTCTTGGTCACTGTACGGGTATTAGATGGTGAGTTGGACTAGATGATCATTGTGGGTCCCTTCCAACTCATAATTTTCTGTGATTCTGTGATTCTGTGATTCATAAATAATTAAATATGCAAATATATATATTTGCAAGAGTCTATACTTCTGCTAATGTTTGAACTTATTTTTAAGTAAGCTGGTAAAAACTTCACGAGCGCTTCCCCACACAAACTATTAGAATTACACAGCTGTCCAGGCAGAATCGTTTGTCACAAAAAATGTCTACTCTTCTAAATACACTGCAACGTAGATACCTCTGCATGCATTAGCAGAATGTGGTGAAATGAAATCTAAACAAAATGCAAAGCCTACTATTAAGGCCAGAAATGGAAAACAAAGCCTGATAATTTAATTATGAGGCTAAAGAAAGGAAATAAAAATCATAGCATATTCATAGCACTACTTAATTAAAGAAAAATTATTAAAACCCAGTATTTTTGAACATCCCACTTCCTCCCTTTTCAGTGAGTTGAATTGCACAAAAGCTTAAAAATGAATGAGCAGGCCAAGTCTGTATGCCAGCTGTGCTCCACTGAGGTTCCTGGGCTCTGGTTGTAGTTGTTTCTCATTCAAACAAAAATGCTCCTCCTGATGGATCATGAGAACTAGTCTCACTCCCAAATGAGCAATTTCATATTGTAAATTCCATACTACAGATGTACAGAGCAAAAATATATACAACTGCGCATCACTGTTAAGACTAAGCACAGCCAAGTACAGTGGCAAAGCCATAGATCTCATTCATGTAATTTAGTAATTATAACAAGTACACACTAACGCTGCAGAAATAAACTTTTACAAATGTTTTGACTTTTCAAGGTGAAATACTCTATCAGTGTGACCTTATTTATCCAGAGACTCCGAAATGAGTCATTAAAACAAGCAAAAGTCAAATGGACTTTCAGCTGTTCCTTTAGATCTTAGTAAACAAGGAAATGAATTTTCAAATAAAAATTCCATTGTTTACAAAACTAAGTCCATTTGATTACATCAATAATAAACTAAGAAAACAATTTCAAATTTTTTAACAGCATTGTTCCTTTAGTTTCTCCTCCTTGGAGAAACTAAAATGTGCTGCTTTAAGCACTTCCCTTAGATAAAGAACTACGTCCACTGACCTTAGAAATAAAACTCCTCACACCTCCTGATATGTCATTAATTCCAACCTCTGGGGAGGTTATGGAAAAATAATAATTAATGTATTGTCAGAAAACTGTCTCATATCTCAGGCCGTTTCCTTAGCTACGAATTGATGTGTTAGTTATTTTCTTTTTATTAAATGTGTAAATCAATGGTTACTATTTTTTAATGGGGATGGTAAATACCTTTTTGATTTAAAGTGTCCACTTGAAATCTGGACCCATGTCTCACTCAATAATATGTTTGGGAAATGTTAACCTATTTGTCAAAGGCCTCAAACTGCTTTTATTAAAAGGATTTTCTTTTTAATTTTCCACTATGAAATTGAAATTTTTGCAAAACATTTCATATCACTTAAGATTTTCACTTTGATATGTGAATTTTCATTTTATACTCCAACCCTCAATCCTTTTCTATATTTATTTCCTTTTTTTTTTTTAGTTTGTAAAGCAAGGATAAACAAAGACACTGATCTCAGAATACCAGGTCATTTGGCACAATTAAAAATATTTCCAGAGAAATGACACAGTACAGTATGATTAGTTACCAGCAGCACATAATGTGGTTTCTTTCCTGTTCTCATTTAAACCATTTCACAGTTATTTACTTCTTCAAAGACTTATTTTAGACATGTTTTGTAGTGTTTATAGTGTTCTATTGGTCAACAATTTGGCTTTGAATTGAGTGGCTATACTGCTTAAACAAATGAAAATGTCTTTTTCTCTTTCTTGTCTTTCCCTAGGACCCCATTTTCCAGTTTTTATGACACAAGAATGAATGAGAACAGTGACAAGAAGACACTGCTACAGCATTTCTAGTCTGCTTTGTCAACTTTCTGTGATACTTCCCTGTACAAAAAACCTAGCAAGCCTAAATAATACAGAAGCCCCATTAAAAACCCACCAACTCCAAGACTAAATGCCTGGAGAGCTAAAGACTGTTAAGGAGGGAACAGAGAAGAAGCCAGGAGGGGAGCAAAACAGTCCAGAAGGGTCATCACTCCACTGCATGAATGCAATCATCTTCCCCCCGCAACGGGAATAAGAGCAGCAGCATCCTAAATGCTCCCAGTTCAGTGGTGTGTTTACTTTTCAGCAGCAGCTCTATAAAACTCATGTCCCTTAGCCCTCAGTCCTCTTCCACAGCACATTTCCAACCTAGTGTATGTAAAGAAAACTAGCAGACAATCACTCAAAACTACCTTTCCAGGGAAACCACCTGTGAGGGCAGCAAGAATATTACAGGGCATTTGTATTGCTGAAAGAAGACACTGCTCACTGGAGTGAGAAAGGTCCTCTGGACAATCCAAATCTTTTCCTTATTTATGCCAACTTTGTGAATGCTCGCATTACTAACACTAGGACAGCTACCTGCTACTACTGATATGCAAGTAGAATCAAGTTGTGCAAAGTCCAGTAAAACACTTTCTTAATACAAGTACAGTCTTGCCTCCACATTCGCGAGTTATGGGTTTCATGGAGGTCCCATGAACAGCCCAATCCGTGAGCATGAATATGCACATCAGCCACGCTCATCTCCTTGCCCCCCTGCCACCCCAGAGCACTGGGCAGTGCTCCCCACAGCCTCTCACAGCACAAAGAAGTAAAGGCAAGCATTTCTGAGCCCTCTCTGACTGGGGAGACCACCAGAGAATCTCTGGGTTTCCCTTTGGCCACACTGCCACTGTTGCCACCGCTGGGCCACTGCTGCCATGCATAATTGCATTGCCACCACGGTGGGGAAGCTTGCCCTGGAGCCACGGCGGGGCATGGGCTCAGCAGTCCCCGCTTGCACTTCACAGGCGCTCCCTGGAAAGGTTTTGGCAGGGACAAACACTTGAGAGCACCGCACGCCAGGACACCTCAGTCCTTGCACATACAAGCAGGCAGGGTAAGCGGGGAAGGGAAGGCTACCTCATGCTGTAGTCTCTGTGGAGGAGGCANTGAATGAGAACAGTGACAAGAAGACACTGCTACAGCATTTCTAGTCTGCTTTGTCAACTTTCTGAGATACTTCCCTGTACAAAAAACCTAGCAAGCCTAAATAATACAGAAGCCCCATTAAAAACCCACCAACTCCAAGACTAAATGCCTGGAGAGCTAAAGACTGTTAAGGAGGGAACAGAGAAGAAGCCAGGAGGGGAGCAAAACAGTCCAGAAGGGTCATCACTCCACTGCATGAATGCAATCATCTTCCCCCCGCAACGGGAATAAGAGCAGCAGCATCCTAAATGCTCCCAGTTCAGTGGTGTGTTTACTTTTCAGCAGCAGCTCTATAAAACTCATGTCCCTTAGCCCTCAGTCCTCTTCCACAGCACATTTCCAACCTAGTGTATGTAAAGAAAACTAGCAGACAATCACTCAAAACTACCTTTCCAGGGAAACCACCTGTGAGGGCAGCAAGAATATTACAGGGCATTTGTATTGCTGAAAGAAGACACTGCTCACTGGAGTGAGAAAGGTCCTCTGGACAATCCAAATCTTTTCCTTATTTATGCCAACTTTGTGAATGCTCGCATTACTAACACTAGGACAGCTACCTGCTACTACTGATATGCAAGTAGAATCAAGTTGTGCAAAGTCCAGTAAAACACTTTCTTAATACAAGTACAGTCTTGCCTCCACATTCGCGAGTTATGGGTTTCATGGAGGTCCCATGAACAGCCCAATCCGTGAGCATGAATATGCACATCAGCCACGCTCATCTCCTTGCCCCCCTGCCACCCCAGAGCACTGGGCAGTGCTCCCCACAGCTCTCACAGCACAAAGAAGTAAAGGCAAGCATTTCTGAGCCCTCTCTGACTGGGGAGACCACCAGAGAATCTCTGGGTTTCCCTTTGGCCACACTGCCACTGTTGCCACCGCTGGGCCACTGCTGCCATGCATAATTGCATTGCCACCACGGTGGGGAAGCTTGCCCTGGAGCCACGGCGGGGCATGGGCTCAGCAGTCCCCGCTTGCACTTCACAGGCGCTCCCTGGAAAGGTTTTGGCAGGGACAAACACTTGAGAGCACCGCACGCCAGGACACCTCAGTCCTTGCACATACAAGCAGGCAGGGTAAGCGGGGAAGGGAAGGCTACCTCATGCTGTAGTCTCTGTGGAGGAGGCAGCAGCACTGTGGAAGCACTTTCCCTGGGGCTACATATATCACCAGGTGCGCCAGGCAACAGGCATGCAGACCTCAGGGACACAGAGCGCTTGGTCTTTTCCAACCTTACTGATTCTGTGATTCTGTGATTCTGTAAGCACACTTACAGGCATCGCCTCCACCACCTGTAGCCAGGACACCTCGGGGGAGAAGCGGCAGGACTCCCTGGTCCTAGCACGGGCAGCGCCACAGGAGTGTACACCACATGTAATAAAACTCTCCTGCCACATAACCTCCACAACATTCATAAAGGAGCGAAAAAATCCACTTTACTACAGTGGTGAGTGTCCTCATCTCTCATGCGGGAGACCGAGGGTTCGATTCCCACCAGGGAGGCAGTGGTGCCGTTTAAGAGTTGGACTCGATGATCCTTCTGGGTCCCTTCCAACTCAGAATATTCTGTGATTCTGTAAACTGTGGCTGTGCCCAGCGAGCGAGAGGTGACGCCCCCCCACTCCATGAGGGCGTGCTTCGTGAATAGCCAACTAATATTCACTGAGAAATACTCCGCAAACCCGTGAAGATGTGAATCAATAGGTGCAGTAGTCCTATAGGTTAATGAAACCTCATTGCAACTTTCCGCAAAAAAAGAGTGCTAATTCAATGCCAAATTCTATTGATCCTTCATTTTCAGATTGCTGTCTTCCAAGTATGTCTTCCAGGAATAACGAGCTGACATGCAGCACACAGAACTACTCTTTCTGCCAGCAAGTTCCCTATGCATCTCTGCCAAGAATAAATTCATTCCAATGCAAATATTCCTCTTACTGCCACTCTGAGACAAGGTCTTACCTAGAACTTACAGCAATCAAGAAAAATTCTGTGCTGATTTACTTTTGAAGTAAAGACAAATCACTAAGTACTGTGGAGTTTGGTTAAACATGCTGCATGCCATCATCATCTCTTTTGGATGCAATTCTTCATGTTTTGTACTGTTTCATGAAAGGTGGGGAAAGAATCAACAATGCAATAGCAAAGTATAGTTGATTGTTCGCCGGCTAGGGAATTAAAATAGGGCCTTTCATCCATTTAAATAACAGTTTTCCCTGTGGAGCAGTACAGTTGTACTAGTATGCTTCCTAAGTCTGGCCTTTGAAAAAAGACTTCTCAAAGTAGGTGAAAGTTCATTTAGAAGGGAAAGTGATTCCAGTTGTAGGGAGGGTTTTGGAAACTGGTTTTTTTCATCAAAAGACCAGGCTTTTTTTGCACATCTTGATTACTTCTCAAACTGTCCTTTCCCAAGCATATTATTGAAGTGCCCTTGCATCTTGAGGTTCAGCACTGTTCACAAAAATCTTTCTCTTGCCAAATTAAAGATGAATTTTATCTCCTATGAACTCCGAACACAGAGCTCAAGCAGCCTATCTAGAAAAACAGCTACTGTTTTTACTATGGGCATTCACAATGCACACCTATGCAGAAGTCACTGTGCCGGAGGGGAAGAGATGTGACTCCAGAGCCTTCACACCCTGCCTATGAAGATAAATCCATCCCTCCTCCTAGAGTACATTGTAGTTCCCCACTACCCTGTGTCTGAATTTCCTTCCATAGGAAATGGCAATGTGAAAAGAACGATATGCACCCAGGTCTTGTCAGAACATGCCATTTGGCCAGGACTTAGTCGTGGCTATCAGATCCACAAGAAGTGCCACAGATTAAATAAGACACAGTCTCTCAGACCTAAATGATAAAAAGACTGGCTTGCTTTCTCCGTCTCTCTCTCTTTCTCTCTGAGGCTCTCTTCTTGCATAAGAACAGAAACAGAAAAGGCCATTTAAGAAACTGTTAGGCAATGTCACAAAACAGGGAAAGTACCCTCAAAAGAGGTTTTAAAAATCTGAACTATATAATACTGCTAACCAGCTGGTACATTCAACCAGCTGTCAAAATGAAACTCTGACTTCTCAAAGATTAAACAGTTGATGAAATGTTTCAAACACAGGAGGGCCCAGGAGGCCACACAGGAAAGAAAGAGTTTGAGGGGCAGGAAAAGATGATAGCTCTTCTCCAAGGCAGTCAGTTAAGCAGCTAACACACCTGCAGCCAGCCATATCATGCCAGCCATATTATACCATGGAGCCAGGAATATCCACATGCAGTAGTATTATTTTTAAGTACTCTCCAGACTGTACAGAAAATATTACGTCCACTTGACTAGTGCCTAGGTTTAATTATATGAAACCTCTTACTTAAGTTCTTATCAGCAGTAAAAACACTGATTACAGTCATACCTCACCCTTTGCGAGGAACGGGTCTTGTCAGGGTCTCATGAAATGTCTAATTTGCAAACACACGCAGGTCATTAATATGCATACAGGCCATGCCCATCGCTCCATGCCCAACCAATCAGGAGCACTGGGGAGCGTTTTCCACTCCTCCCCACAGGCTCTCACAGCACACGGGAGCAAAGGGAAGCATTTCTGAGCCCTGTCTGCCTGGGGAGACTCCCTGGAGAATCCCTGGACTTCTCTTGAGCCATGCTGCTGCCACTGTGCATGCTTGCACTGCCTCCACAGTGGGGAAGCTCCAGGGCTGCAGCAGGGAAGGGGTGTCCCAGGGCTCAGGTCAGTGCTCTTGGAGCCTGGGAAACCTTAACTTGTGGGCACGTCCCACTGCTGCCCTGTCCCTACACACAGTGCTTGCACCACCGCCGCCACAGCCAACCTAGCCCCGGTTTCATGGGGCACTTTCCCTGGGGCTACATCATCACCAGGCATGCCAGGCGCGCAGTCCCCAGACACAGACTGCATTGCCTTCCCCACCTGTAGCCATGGAAACAGTAACACATGCCCGGCAGGGGCCAGTCCCGCCACTGGTCTTAGAGTAAGAGAGGACAGCGTGACTTGTGGCGGTGCTGCGCTGGGCCTCAGCAGCCACCTGGGGCATACCGCGGCATGAACCTTCCACTGTAGGGACCGGGCATGGAGACACACAGGAGCGGGGCAGGGACTGCGGCACAGCTTCACAGGACTATAAACGCCACAGGAGTCAGAGGTACTGCACGCCCTCCCCGAGGGGCTGAGCCAGTCCCACCCCACAGGGAGCGCCCCTCAGCGAAGCAGAGGCACTGTGCATGTGTCAGCCGGGAAGCTCCACAAGTCACTGAGGCAGATTTGTGGGTAAAATTTTGCGCAAACCAGCGAGGTCGCAATGGAGGGGTCACAACGCAGCAAGGTATGACTGTATAAACCAGTCCACTCACTTACAAAAGATAGTCGCTCATTGAAAGTACCAATTTATTCCACCTAAATGTGGAAAAAATTAACTCCACGTCCACTGAAAGTATTAAAAATTCATTTTCAACACAATTCAAGCAATGATATCCTTAAGATCAATATGGTACTGACACCTTCTACACTATTGCTTCCCTTCCATTACTAGAGTCAGTTGTGATCACAAAATTTCTCAGTAGGACTGATGCCATGTAGCACTTATTTTACAACATTGAAAAGAATAGATAACAAATATCTGGAACACATAGACTGGTCTTATCCTAAGTAAAAGACAAGCAAAAGCTCAATTCTTTACCTGAATTCACATGGAACCAGACAAAAAGGACTGTTTTCTGTTAAGTAATTAATCTTGAGATAATTCTATGAACAGCACGGAAAACCAGTTTTTCTCTTATCTCTTATTTTAGCCTGAAAATGAATCGAGAAACTATAAATTTATACATAAAATGAGAATATTCTCGTTAGAAGCCATATTTTGCAAGACAGTAATTGTTTTGAAATAAGAAAGCTCTTTTATAGGCTTTCCTAGAAGAACAGGAAGATCTAGTGCTTTGCAGAAAGCTCCCAGACATCTCTACTGTACAGGCAACATATTTATAGGGATGGTTTATCTCACGAAGTCATTACTCACCTATTGGCAACTGCACAGACCAAATTCAGTCCCAGCTATGAAACATCCCCAAGCAACTTCAGGAGCTGATTATATATGGGAAAGTAACACTGAGATCATATTTTAAAATTTTAAACTCTACTCAGCCCGTTTCTGGTTTTTGCAAAGACCTATGCACAAGTAATCTTCTACTTTTTATACAGGGATTAAAAGCCATGCTGATCATGAATAAACTTGAACAAGATGAGGCATGGCAGTATTTGTCCAGAAGAAAAGTGCATGTATTTCTGCATACTGATAATATGAAAGTTTGGGGGAAAAATTAGCAATTATCAATCACTTGGATGGAAATAAAATTATGTTACTGAATTATTCATAAAGAGTCCTAAAATATTCTTCTCATCAGTCTTGGTTGTTTTTTTCTTCCCTCAGCATCCTCTAGATTTAAATCAACATATGCTACCAACAGAGTAAGGCATCCAGGCACACACAAAGCACTAACAAAATTCTCTGTTTATTCTGCTGTCTGGACTGCTGCTACCCATGGTGAATGAAAAGGTGTCTGTCTCTCATGAATGTTTCTGTTGGCATAACGTACTTCACTGACCCTGTTTTCAATATTACAATTATACTTTCATTTCTAGATCAGCACTTTTCAGTATGGTACTCACTTAACAAAGGTACAGCAGTATATCAGTCTAAACACACTGTCTGTTCTTCACTACTCATGCAACATAAATTTAAATGCAAGGTAAAATATGTACTTCAAAATCAGTCATATTTTACACTGGTCTTTCGTTACAGAGGAATTCAGTTGTTTGTGGGTTGGAGTTTGAGAAACGGGTAGGTTACCATCTTAAGAGAGATTTCATCTCTCAGTTTTATGAAAGAACATACATAAATTTAGGTATATCAATGACCCATATGATTTCTTTAAACAAATTTAAGTCTCTGAATGCACGAAAACCTCACACAAAACTCTGTTTTAAGGCCTGCAGGCACAGGGCTTTAACCAATAGTAATGTTTGGTGTATGCGGGAACAGCACAGAAAACATATAAAAGAGACTGAAACTGCAATAAAGTGTCTCCATTTGGTGCTAACTCCTAGAGTCCAAGTCTTCATTCAATCACCACAAATGGTGACACCGGTGTGGTATAGGGTCCTAATACCCGCGGATAAGAGAGAAGCCTGGTAGTGAGCCAAATGAAAAAGCAGTAGATCAGAGAACAGTACATCCAGACATATAATCACCTAATTTCAGGTGAGTGGCTGGGAACTGAAAATTGATACTAATCATGGGAGCACAAACGTCCTCTGAAGACAGACCTATTGTGTGCATTTTTAATCGCATTTTAAAAGCCAGAAGCATTGATTATGACGAACAGCTATTGCAATTGCTGCTTTTATGGTTAAAGCAAAACAACATTGTACCTGGTTTGCAGACTGTTTTTAATCTCCCTACTTGGGAGGCAGCAGGTACTGCCTTGTTTGAAGCTGCACCTAGAGGTGATGCAAAGGCCACAGCACTTCTAACAATGTGGCACTTAGTAAAAGATTCTTTAGAGCAGCTACACACAAATAAGAAAGCTACAGCAGCAGCCATAGCTGCGGAGACACTGGAGGGAGGAATAGCTGAGGAATAATCTAATG
Source organism: Pitta sordida (assembly GCA_013390025.1). Taxonomy (NCBI): domain Eukaryota; kingdom Metazoa; phylum Chordata; class Aves; order Passeriformes; family Pittidae; genus Pitta; species Pitta sordida. Next base: position 6,289 of record WEKX01002711.1, on the reverse strand, counting down.
CGGAACCTTCAGTTGAGCCCTCTGTTCCCTTGGCTCCGCCAGATCCTTTTGATGCACTAGGAGTGCAGCTGTGCCAAACCCCCCATTCACCGCCAGCGCAGCGTTTACCACCAACACAACCTTCACCGTTGGTGCAATCCATTCCTCCCTCACCTCCCTCTTCTACACCTATGCTTGACCTCCCGACCACTATGCTCCCTGCAACTCTGCAGGTTCCTGATATGGGCAGGCAGCAACAAGGTTTGCAACAGATGGACCTAATAGACTTTACAGCCTTTGAGAAGCAGAGCTTCCAAGTGTCTAACAATGCTGTAAAAAGATGGCAAAACATACAACTTCAGGTGTTGCAGGAAGGGAATGCTGAAATATGTAATCTAACAGCTTTCCCAGTAATACACGGCGGTAGACAGGGACAAATTGCAAATGACGAGCCGGTTCCTTACCCTATGTTGAAGGACTTGTGGCAGAGAATTGCAGCCCATGGGCTGGGATCTACTTACACACAGTCACTGATACAGTCATACCTCCATACTCGCGGGTTACGGGTCTCCCTGGGGTCTCCTGAATTGTCTAATCCGCAAATGCGGATGGATCATTAATATGCATATAGGCAATGCCCATCGCTTCACCGCCCACCTCATCCCGCCCCTCCCCTCCACTCCGGAGCACTGGGGGGCGTTTTTCCTTTCCTTCTCATGGGCTCTCACAGCACAGGAGAGCACAGGGAACTGTTTCTGAGCCCTCTCTGTCTGGGAAGATCCCCAGAGAATCCCTGGGCTTCTCTTCAGCCATGCTTCCGCTTTTGCTATTGCCGCCACCGCCGGGCTGCTGCCACCGTGCATGCTTGCAGTACCACTGATGGGGTGGAGAAGCTCACTCTGGAGCTGATCAGGGAAGGCAGTAAGTGGGTGTCCCAGGGCTTGGGTCAGTGCGGGTCCGTGCCATCAGTGCGTTTGGAGCTTGGGAAACCTTAACTTTGCAACACTGCAAAACCCCATGGCCCCTTATTGCGGCGAGGGGTGTCGATGTCGGAGGTTTTTTTCCCTTTAACTGCAGCGGCTATGATGCATCTGCCAGTCCCAAGTGCGGGAGCAGCAACAGTGGTTGTATGGACCCAGCAGAATCCTACGTCTCCCTGCTATGACGGGAGAGGGCATGGGGGAACAGAATCCTCCTCCTGGCGCGGCAACGGCATAGACATGTCCTGCAGCTGCCCCATCCCAGCACACAGCACTTGACCCACTGTCACTATGGCCAGCCCAGCCCCACTTTCATGGGGCACTTTCCCTGGGGTTACATCCATCATCAGGTGTGCCAGGTGTACAGCTCCTGGGCACACACCACCCTTGGGACTTTGCTTCCACTGCTATTAGTATTGCTCCCCCTGCCTGTAGCCACGGAAACAGCAACACACAGACACACAGACACATACACATATAGGCAGTCCCTGCTCCCAGTTCACAGGCGCTCCCCGGCTTGGTGTTGGTGGGGACAAACCACTGCATGCTCCCTTCACCAACAGGTATGGCTGGCTCCAGAAATCTTACAACAAAGTAGGGAGTTGGTTTTACAAGCTCTTATGAAAGTTCCTGATACAGGAAAGACTTCACAGTCATTTACCTTGATTAGACAAGCTAATGCTGAAAATTTCCTGACCTTTTTCGACTGCTTACAAGATGCACTGGCAAAACAAATTGACAATGAGAAGGCAAGGCAGGCATTGTTGTTGAAACTTGCCTTGGAGAATACAAATCTGGACTGTAAAAAGATCTTATTAGTATTACAAAACCCAACTCTACAAGAGATGATTGAAGTCTGCCAGAAAGTGGGGTCACTGATATACCAGACAGAGGCATTGGCTACTGCTTTTGCTGATCCCATTGAACTGCAAAGGTCATGTTTCAGTTGTGGGCAAAATGGACATTTTAAGAAAAGCAGTCCACAGTGGGGGAATGCAAGCACGGGAAAAAAACCACAAGGGGGAGCCCAAGTTCCTGGTTTGTGTCCCAGATAAAAAAAGGGGCAACATTTTGCAAAACAATTTAATTCAAAATTCGGTATTAATAGTAAGATTTTGCAGTCTTTGGTTGGCAAGGCTCAAGGAAACATCCATCAGAGAACGATGTCAGGGCACACAGAGTCACCAAATCCCCTGCTTCAAACCTTTCTGATTGCCTCTGGACCCCAACAAGCGGCAACACCAGTTTGGATGTTCCCACAGCCTCCTCAGTCACAATATTAGATAAATCAGTCAACAAAATAGCCCTACAGGCTTGGGGACCCATTGGTAACAGGTTGAGTGCTTCATTATTGGAACAATCTAGTGTAACATTGCAAGATCTCAATATTTGGCATGGTGTGATTGATGCTGATTTTGAAGGACAAATTATAGCTACTGTATGGACACCCACTCCACCTGTCACCATGCCCGAGGGAAGTCACATTACCCAACTGGTCGTGTTTCAGACCTACAACAAAAATAAGTCCCAGTAGAAAAAGGGAAACACAGGGCTTTGGCTACATAGAAACATCAGAAATTTACTGGACTCGGACAATAGCAGATTTTAGACCTCTCCTAACGTGTCAGGTCCTCTCATTCAGAATGACTGAAAGCTCTGAAAGGTTTCTTTTCCATGATACAGTCATACCTCTGTATTTTTGGATTACAGGTCTCTGGCGAGTCCTGTGAAACCTTTAATCCGTGAATATGGGTCAGACATTAATATGGCAAATTATTGCCAGAAATATGGCAATTTTGGAACACTGTCACATCCAGGCTCCTTAAGGCAGCAAGAAGCATGGGAGTCAGGGTTTTTTTCCTTTAACTGCAGCAGATAGTACTGGCAGGAGTCCTCTGCCTGAGGCTATGAATATCTGCATATGTACATAGGCACATATGCACTGGCAAGTCCAGGCTAGCTGCCCCCTGAAGGGGCAGAACCAGCCCCATGTGGGTCCCTGTGTTACAGTTAAGGACTTTCTGACTCCTGGCAGTGCTGGCCAGGGCCGGGGCTGGGGCCATGCACCGCAGCAGTGCAGGACTGCACCACTCTGTGAATAACTGAGTAACGACTGTGGGAAAAATTCCTGTGAATATGAGAAGACACGAATATGACAGCGTGAATAACTGAGGTATGACTGTACATTTTTTTTAATAGATGCTATATGCTTTATATTTAGAGTAGCAAAGAACAAGGCCAGGTGTATCCCCTCCAAAGAGAACATGACTATGATATAAAAATACGAGTGTTCACTCTTAATTTCCCATCTGCCAAACTCCTGACAAATCCAGAACAAGGGTTCCCAAACAGCAAATGGTACACAAACACTCTTGGGTTCCTAGAGCTGCTGCTGCTGTTGCCAGCTGAAGCATTCAAGCAGGAATGTTTTAAAAACCCTGATCCAGAGCTTTTGAAACATCTTTCTATAAACTACAAATATACACTCAGATTGGCATCTGGATTATCAGCTGCTTTCCTCCTTCATCAGACACTGTCACGTCTGCAGCAATTCAGTCACCATTACATAAGGCAGCACAACAGCAAGACTCTGCTAAATATTAGTTCTTACACATGGGTAAATCAACTAACCAAACATAACTAAAAGACATGCAAAATATTATGCTAGTCTACATTACATAGATTTCACAGCAGCATAAATATTAGGATGTTTCCAGATTGATTTCTGATGTGCTATCTTGATAGCATTTTCTAGACTGGATTTAGATTTGTCCAGTGATGAAAATGAGAATTCAGAAGTACTCAAATGAACATTTAGAAACACTAAAGCAGGGGACAGTGTGTGGGGGAAGATCTGACTATGTGCCTGCTTCTTCCCATTTATCCCAAAGTGCTGGTGTAGCTCTTTGAAGTGTCAGTATGGGGGAAGAGACTGCATTACCCAAATACCATTTACATAATCATTTTTTTCACATTTAAAGAAGACATTTCTCTCTGTTGTTACTTTAATTTGTTCCCTGTAATCATACGCCCCTGACAATAAATGTAAAATACATGCTAATTTCCTCCACTCTTTATACTTCAAAAAAAGAGATCAACTCTAGAAAAACAAGTATTATTTTTATATGGCACTGACAGGAAAACTGCACATTGACTGGCAATTCATTACTTTGTTTCCATCTGAATCCCTTCTCTGCCCTTGAGAAGAAAGAGCTCTCAAACTACTTTTTAGATTTCTGAAGCTCCAATCAAGGATAGATAGATAGATAGATAAATAGATAGATAGATAGATAGATAGATAGATAGATAGATAGATAGATAGATAGATCGATCATATATCCATGCCCAGGTTCTAGAGACCACATAATATAACATACAGTCAGATCTCCTATATTGTGCACCCACAGTCTTACTTGGGACCTGCGCAGCCCGATTTCCACGTTGAATGGCGGCGGCGCCGCCACTGCTGCTGCCCCCACGGCCACTGCAGCCGCCGCCCCCGCTGCCATCACCCGCACCGCAGCTGCCACTCGTGCTGCCCCCGCTGCTGCCTGCACCCCCACCGCCGCCTGTTCCGCTGCCTGGGCCATGGCCGCAGCCACCGCACAAAGTCACGCATGCGCAGTTGCGAAACGAGTCTCCTACTTCGCTAAAAAATCATGCCGTTAAGATCTGAAGCCACAATATGGGGGGCGCGAGGTACAAGAGGGCCGACTGTAATGTGCATATTCATACAGACTTTCGTTGCAGCTTAAAACAGAAAATATGTCTAAATGAAGACTATATTCACAAAGTATGCTTGAAGTTAAGGATCTGAGGAATCCAACAGGTGCAGTGGGTTCGCATTCTGCTCCAACCCTGTATACATTTTTCTATGCGTATTGTTGCTTCTGTGTTTGTCATCATCCCTATCAACTATCACATGAAGGCAGATGAACAAACTAATACAGTGCTTGCATACTGTGCAATGATTCAATATTATCCTTATATTCATCAACACTATAATTAATTTGTGAGATTTTTTTTAGGTATCAATGTTATAACCTGGGTCCTGTGAGGAAAACCTTCAATGCAACCAAAACTACGTAGAATTACCTTCTGTGAGCTTGCGTACATGTCAATGTACACGCTAAGCATTTTGCCATCTTTAGAGCCTGGTGCTCTCTCAGGTTCACAGGTTATTCTGAGTTGGAAGAGACCCACAGGATCATCTATTCCAACTCCCAAGCAAACGCGCACCCAGGGATCAGGTTCCTCCACCAGCAGTGAGAACTGATCAGTGCTGGTAATACATAAAGACAGCAAAACAGCTCCAGAAACATGTACTCTTCTCCCACTGTAATATCTTTAGATTTCAAACACCTCCAGGGATTGCGATTCCACCACTTCTCTGGGCAGCCTGCTCCAATCCCTGACAACCCTGTTGGTGAAGAAATTTTTCGTAACACCAAGCTATTCCCTCCCTGGTGCAACTTCCTCTTGTCCTGTCACTTGGGAGAAGAGACAAACCCCCACCTTTTTACAACCTCCTTTGACCTAAAACCCTTTGCCTTCCCTATACCCACTTTTTCTCACATACCTGTAGATTATAGCTGTCCTCCAAATACCCAGCTGCACAGGTATGCATCACACAAGCCATTGTGTTACTCAGACTGCCAATTTCAATGTCCTGCTACTGGCAGAACTATGCTGCAGGTGACCAACCAACCTTCAATAACCTCATCCAAATGGGAATGCTCTGATTTCTTCCTTATCTCTTCTAGACTCTTTAATTATGTCAGACATCACCACAAACAAATCACTGATGCAGCCCTTCTCTAAACTCGCCACCTCACATAAACTCCCAAATCAACACCTGACAGGAATACTTTCTCTACAGCATTACCTGGATCCATTTTGAAGTAGTCCTTGGAGGTTTCATGCAGTTATTGAACAGCAATAAAGCAGGATGTTGCCAAAATGCCACTGCGACAAGCAATCGATTCTGCTTTGAGAGTTGCTTCCTGAAAAATCTGAGGGGTAAATGCATCTGACATCCACTAATCCACAAATACAACCCAATGAGGAATATTCAGTACTTATAACAAAATTATAGCTGTTGCAATAAGTACCTGAGTTTGTTCTCCTACAGGTGAAACCTTCACTTTTGTCTATAGACAAAACAGTATTTCTTAGTCATAAAATCTGCTTCTTTTACACAAACATGCAAAAGATAAAGTAATTCACTATTCCATGTTACCTCAAAAAGGGCACTATTTTGAGGAAGAAAGAAGATGCGTACTTTAATAAACTTCATATTCTGCATGTGGTGACCATGAGATCATAGAGTT